>BMAU01002562.1:0-51391 GCA_019973935.1 Trichonephila clavipes
TCGATAAGAATACTGCTTTCACCGTGTGAACAGGTCCACGTCTAATGCGAAAATGAATGATTGGCATCGTATTCAAAGCAAGCGCCGATATTGGCGAGAAATTTGCTAAGCTCTGTAACCCTGCAGACTGTCATCCCCCTGTTTCCTTCCCCTCTCCTCTTCTGGAAAAAGTGCTCTTTATTTAACGACTTCCCGATACGACTACTAGAAAACAATTTCTCCTGCCGTCGAGGATACTCGTCCAAGCGCATGCGCAGTAAAAACTGCCATCTATTATCAAAAAATATAAAATTCTTTAATGGACAAGTTCTACCGTAAAGCTTACTATGGGAGCGCTGATGTCATTGAAGCCCGTCTTGGTTTCCGGTTTTATCAAAATAACATTGTTTTGTATACACGCTTAAACGGTAGTAATTTTAATTTTCCTTACATTTCCTTAGTAAATTTTTTTAGTTTTTAAAATGAGCAGCATTAAAAAGAACAAACTTGAAACTCTTTGTTCCGCATTTTGATTTTTTTTTTAGAACCTCTACGAATTTTTAAATCACCGTTGCCCTACGAGTCCATCTACATGACTACAATGAGAGGCTACTTTGCAATCGAAAAATTGGTAAGTGAAAGCTAAATCTGTGTTATTTAATAACCATTTCATTAAAGGTTTGTGTTTAAATCATATTAGTCAAATTTTGTTGTGCTTTTTCGAAATAATCACATGTATTTTGTTGCAAACATTGCTCGATTCTTATTTATGGTAACCTTGGCAGCAATTTTTGCGACAGTTTTCACAACAATATCAAATAGTTTGTGACTAATTTTATTTAAATTATTTACACAATCACTTATATGTTTTTTATTAGACATATGTTAATTCAAAAAATAACCGGTTTCTGTAATTATACACGAATATTTGTTGTATGAACTCAGTTGTTTTTTTGTGTTGCATAGTCGGTGTGATTACGTAACACATAGAAATCAAAATTATCTACATACACTAGTTTGTTAGACTTATTTTTAGTGTACATTGAATCAATTGTGCTAAAAAAATAAATGCAATATGTTTTATGATTTATAATATATCGTTTTATGATTGAGATGATTACTAATTGAAATAATAATTTTAACTAAGTCTTTGTGTTAGCTATTTATTTTGCTCTTGTACATAGTCAAATATTATTAATATAGATTTCATGAATTAAGCATTGTGTGTGTGTGTGTCAATTACTATTATGACTGAAGACGATCTTTAATCTATGTACTATTTTATTTACATTATGTACGGGGAACTATATCAAAAAACGCAAACGTGGCTGAAATTCTGCTTTTATTCTAATTCTTCCTCCGTTGCCATTCCGCTAGCTTAATAACAAGTTACATAAATAGAAAAGACAACAGGAAGTGCGAAATATAACATGAGGGGCAACATTCTCCCACCTTTAGTATTGCATACAATCACTTTAAAGCAATACAAAACATTAACAAATTACTAAACATTTATATTACAAACTTAAAATCTTATATATGACATTAAAAAAGTAAAATTATTAACTGTTCACAAGTTCAGTCTTTTAGCAGGAATTAACGAACGGTCTCATCGAGATTTCTTTCCTTCCTCCAGAACATCAGCAGCAGTAGGGCCCGGGATCTGCGCAGATATATCAGTTCCTTGGTGGTCCTTGATGAGATGGTCACTAGCATCGAGCTCCAAAGAATAAATTCGTTGAAGTGGTCCTATGATCTCACCTCTGACTAGTCGTAATTTGGCCACAAGCTCCACGCTGTCCTTGCCTGGAAACAATTCGATCCCTTGAGCCAAAGGCCAATTCATACGGTTTGGGTTCTTTGATTCAATTATGACGATTTCTCCCGGAGAAATCATCTTTCATCTTGAAGCTACTTTGGGACTTCTTACTAACTTTCCGATGTATTCTTTGTAGAAATTTTGCGTAAATTTGATCGTAAGGTGTGAAGATAACGCACTCGTTTCAATATATGCTGAGAATCAATCAGATCCAAATCAAATGTTTTTCTTTCTTTAATGTCTTGGATGAAATGAGCTGGTATAAGAGCTTTCAACTACTTCGGATCGTCTGACAAATATGTCAATGGTCGCCCATTTATTGTAGCCTCACAATCATAAAGTAAAGTCAACATCTCTTCATATGTTACGCATGCTTTGCCCAAACACTTTCGGAGGAGTTCTTTTATACTGCGAACCATCCTTTCCCAAAATCCACCGTACCATGGGGCGGAAGGAGGGTTAAACAACCATTTTATTTTCATTAAAGAACATTCAGCTTGAATGAAATCCCAGTCCAAAGATTTCAAAGCATTTGCTGCCCCTACACGGAGAAAAAAGAAATACTCAAAAATGATCCCGTAGACATGCTTATTTTGATATTAGTGTGTGTTTGTATCAGATTTGAACGCAGACCTTTCTCGAATTTGATACAGTACATATACTCAAAACCCCCTAAAAACACTCAAAGAAATTTAAAAGATATTCAGGATTACAGAAGCTCTTTTTATATTTTGGCTAGATATTTTAAAAATTGGGGTTCAACAACGAACTTAATTCTCTTAAATCTACGGAACTATATTTCGTATCTACCCCGTTACACGCGGAGGAACACATGAGTATTAAAATGAGTACAGATTCTTTGTTGTTATTTCTGATTTTCTCTTGTTTGTAAATCGAAAAGTACGTGACTTGTTTTTTATACAAGTTTAATATGCTGGTAAAATTATTAATTACACTCTGTATATGATTGCCAGCCAATTTAGCTATGTGATAAATATTTACTTTATATTGGCAGATTATTTAAAAAAGACTAGTGTTATTAATTTAATGTAATTTACGTGATTCATTACATTGTTTGATTTATACAGATAAAAACTAAACAACTTTAAGGAACATTCTTATAAAATCCATCCTGGGTTCAAGTGTAGAATAGAGAGAGGGGGCTTGGGGCAAAGTTAATTTTGTAGCAACCAAAATTGGCGATAATTGGCTAAATTTAGCGATAGGTGTTACGAAGCGGAATTTTCCAATGAAAATAAATAAATGTTAATGAGAAATAAAAAAATTGTAAAAGTTACCAGTTTGACGATAAATTCCGGTCGCCAAATCCAAAGGGCCACAATTTTACACTTTAACCCAAAATTGGAAAAAATTTATCTATGTCATTACACATAGCCAAAAACTAAAACCCCATATTTGATTCTGCTTTGAAAGATGGTTATCCAATGATCATTATGTCGCATGAAGTTTGCAGTAAAAGTACTATTGTTTTGCAGTAGAATATGCTTGTGTGAATTGTAGCGTTAACATATTTAATATGCAATATGATTTCATGGACTGAACATAGTGTTACGAATTTTGTGTAAATAGTGTAAATAATTTGTATTTGAGTGTTTAATGCATTTATATTACTCTATGTTATATTTATTTCATGTTAAAATTGTACTATACACAAGCAGTGCCGCCCCTTACATTATAATGGCAATTGAATGAGAACTTGGCGAAATCTTGGCGGTAGAGCCAAGTTGGCATCATTTTTGGCGAACAAGTTGGCGGTCCATTTGGCGTCATTGGTGATCTTGTTGGCAAGTTCGGAACCCTCTGGAATCTTCTAGAAAGTAGTAGATCTCTCCACTAGTGTCACGTTCAATGACACGAGCGGCTATATTTCTGGATGTTTCTATCGCGACTATAAAAACGAAGCTCGCCGATACGGCGAGAGATTCTTGATTAAGCCAGCGAGTAGTGAGGATTGTTTTGACTAGCTCGGCAGTGCTTGTGAATAATCTTTACGTACGTGAATTTTTTAACACTGTTCTTGTGTTTGATTGCTGTCGAAGGTGTGAAGACCTTCGGATATTTACCCTGTGAATAGTGTCGATGAATCCTGTATTTAAGGACAGTCGGTATGGTAAACACCTTCCAGAAATCGATTTTGAGATTTTGATATTTCTCAAATCTCCAAATTAAGCCCTTTCCAATGATATAACATACTAGTCAATTTTTGAATTAGAAGTATTTTAAAATGTTTTTTTAAAAATAATCAACTGATTTGCCACGCCTACTTTGACAGATAGAAATGTAAACATTGGCCTTTTAAAACTGGGATGCTCTTGCAAAGCCATTATCTGTTTTATTTATTCCCACGAAATTAACTGTAGAATAACTGCAAATGTAACTGTTAAGGTTGTTTACCTATTTTTGGCGCTTTCGAACACGTTGTGTTTGAGCACTTGTCGTTTATCGATACTTAAAATTTCTGAAATTTTGAAATGCCAAGATTGCAAAAAGTTTTCAAGAAACGCAAAGGTAAGTATTATCCACGTAAGAATACTATTAATAGTAAAGTAAGTACCACTGATTGTAATTTAAATGCTCAAGCTGAACATGCACATGATTCAAAGCAGTCATGTGCAAAAGAAAAGAAAATTCCTGATTTAAATGAGAGTTTTTCTTCTTTTGGTGATAGCGTAGGTATTTTAAATGCAATCATGAATTTGAATATTCTTGCTTTTGTTTTCAAGAATGAAGTTCACTGTAAAATGTGCAACAGTGGTTTAGACATGCAAGTTTTAAAAGGTAAGTCTGGACTGGCTATTACGTTTGTCCTGAAATGTTTTGCTTGTCCATATCGTGTAGAATTCTCTTCTTCAAATTTTCATGAAGGAACACAAATTGCTACAATAAATACCAGGTTTGTGTATGCTATGCGCGTTCAATTGGAAAAGGTGCAGAAGCAGGGAGAATGTTCTGCGGCGTAATGAGTCTTCCGCAACCACCTACAAGGTTTTCTCCTTACGGTAAGCGAATTTTAAATGCTGCTAAACTTGTTTATGAGGATTCAATTCAAAATGCTGCGAAGGAAGCTATTTGTGAAAATGAAGGTAACAAAAATATAGCAGTAGCTGTAGATGGGACATAGCAGAAGCGTGGTTACACATCCTTGAATGGTGTAGTTACTGTGACCAGCATTGATACAGGTAAGGTGATAGATGTTGATATTCTTTCGAAATATTGCGCTTGTAAAAACTTGCCTTTTCATGAAAATGATTGTAAAAGGAACTACGTTGGGTCTAGTGGAGCGATGGAAATCCAAGGTGCGTCTAAAATTTTTCAACGGTCATTATCTTTACATAATGCCCGATATATTACGTACTTAGGAGATGGGGATTGCAAAGCATTTGATGCGGTAAAAGAAAAACATTTATGGAAATGAATATCCAATTGAAAAATTGGAGTGTATTGGCCATGTAATGAAGCGCATGGGAACAAGATTACGCCGATTAAAAGCTCAATTGAAAGGGCAAATCTTGTCAGACGGTAAGTGTTTAAGTGGGAAAAATCGTTTGACTGAACATGAAATTGATAACTTGCAGTCATACTATGGATCAACTATTCGGAGAAATCACAGCAGTGTTCAGAATATGCGGCAAGCTATCTGGGCCATTTTTCTGCATAAGTTATCAACTGATGAATATCCTCAACATGGTTTTTGTCCCATCGGGGAAGATTCATGGTGTGGATTTAAAAGGCTGAAGCATCAGGTAAGTCTTACAAACATAAAAACAGTCTTCCGGTCGCTGTTGTTGAAGCAATGCGTCCTATATTTAGAGATCTTTCCCATCCTGATCTGTTGAAAAATGTTTGCATGGAAAAACACAAAACCTGAATGAAAGTTTCATAATGTCGTTTGGTCACGTGTTCCCAAAGCAACATTTGTACAGATTGAAACACTTTCACTTGGTGTTTATGATGCTGTTTGTTCCTTTAATGATGGTAATGTATCGAAATTAAAAATGCTTCAAAAAATGGGCGTAGAACCAGGGGAATTTTCAGTAAGTGCCATGAAACTTCTCGATAGGGAAAGACTAATAAAAGCAATTTATGCTTTTTCTGGACGCTCGAAGAAAATTAGAAAAGATAAAAAAGAAAAAAAAAGAAAGAAAGAAGAAGATAATATTAAGAAAAATAAGGTAAAAACCGGCTACAGTGCAGGATCTTTTTGATGAGGTAAAAAATTTATACAAAAGCTACTGTGTTTTCTAATTAATATATTTTTTTCAAGTAATCTGTTATTTTTTCTTTAAATCTACTGTATGCATGAATTGGAGACTTTTACTATATATTTCATATATATTGTTGTGTGTTCTTATTCTTTATGCAAAATTTTTTTAAATATTTCTTTGACATTTTTCACTAATGAACACATGTCGTAACACAGAAAATGACTATTTTTATTAAATTGTGTATTCTTTTTTTCTATAAATCTACCGTATGCATGAACTGGAAATTTTTACTATATTTTTCATATGTATTGTGTGTTTTTATTCTTTATGCAAAAATTTTTTAAATATTTCTTTGACATTTTTCACTAATGAACACATGTCGTAACACAGAAAATGACGATTTTTATTAAATTGTGTATTCTTTTTTTCTATAAATCTACCATATGCATGAACTGGAAATTTTTACTATATATTTCATATGTATTGTATGTTTTTATTTATGTAAAATTTTAAAAATATTTCTCAGACATTTTTCACTAATGAACATATGTCGTGACACAGAAAATGACAATTTTTAATAAATTGTGTATTCCTTTTTCTATACTTCTACTGTATGCATGAACTGGAAATTTTTACTATATATTTCATATGTATTGTGTATTTATACAAATTTTTAAGCTTTGGTGTTCAATAGTTTTTTAGTAAAAGGTTTATAAATATCTAAAAATGCAATGCCTTTTTTCGTTGCACATAGCTTGTTACATATATAAAAATACATAAATTTCATGTTCAAAGAAATCTGTTTTTATGTTTTTGTTGTTTTGAATACCATTTACCAAATATTTAAAGAAAATTTTTAATTCTGCTGCTGTAAAACATTGTGTTAACAGGTGAATATATAAAACACTAATGAAACTTTTCGAAATAGTGTATAATCACTTATTACCAAAGCCATATTTCCATGTATTGACACATTTTCACACGGTATTTATGATGCTTTATAGTCAAAATTTGATGAAAGTAATGTATCAGAACTGAAAATTCCTCAAAAATTGATACAGAATTTGAGTAAAATAATTAAACGCTAAAAAATACCTCGATAGCTTAAAAGTGAAAAATGCTATAAATGTATTTTCTGAGAAATCTAAGTATAAGAAAAAACTAAAAAGCCTTAAAAGTAATAGAAAATAAGCTAATATTTAATAAAATAGGGCAAATACTTGTTGTAATTCATTATTTTTGTGATCAAGTGCTTTTTTACACTAAAAATGCAATTATCTCAAAATGGTTGTTTTCAAACTGCGGGTACAGTTTTCTCAGAATCTACAGAATGAGTGCTCATGCAATTTTTACTGCACATAAATAATATGTAACTCTATATACTAAGCTTATTTTTTTGGAGATTTTCCTGAAATATTTTGCTGAAAAGCAGTTATCGTAAAAAATTTGACAGTTTTCAAAAATTTCAAAGTGATACTTTTACGATGAATTTTTTTGAAAAAAGTAAACAATATATGTTAAATATATTTACTAGTATTTAAATAAAAAAGCCTAATTAATATACAGACAAAATTTGAAGTTTATATATTTAACAGTTTCTGAGAAACTTGTACCTAAAATGGCTCAATTTAACATTGTCGGTATAGGCCCTACCGACTTCCCTTAAAGGAATGGATTTTCGCGAATAAATTCGCATCGCTCTTAAAGAACTGATTATTTTTCTTTGTGATTGTTTTTGCATAAAATCCTCGAACCCTCGGATCTACGTACCAGTTTGGTGTCAGAAGTGAGATTTTATGCCAATAACAAGAGCGATGGATGAGCAACTGAAGGCTTTGTTGGAAGGCATCAATGCCTTGAAAAACGGCCAAGAAGAGAATAGGCAAGAAATGCAAAAAAACCAGGTAGAAATGCAGAAAGGTCTGGAAGAGACTAAGAATGAGTTAAAGGATAGAATGGAGAAAGGCCAAGAAGAAACTAAGCAAGAAATGCAAAAATGTCAGAAAGATCTCAAGAATGCTCTAAAAAAGAAAATCGACAATGTTGAAGAGAAAATTAATTGTGTGGAAGAGAAAATAGCACTAAAAGTTGAAGAACAGATTGTAGCAGTTGAAGAGAAGATAGAGAAGAAAGTAGGGGAAGAAATAGAAATAATTAAAGAGCAAGTTGATGAAAGAATTGAAGAAGTCGCTGAAAGTTTTAGCCTTATATCACAGTGAGTAGAAAATCTCGAAAAGAAGCTTCTAGTTTGTGCAAATAAGAACGAAAGCAAGATTTTGCCTTCCTCTCCAGTACCTGTGTCAACCTCTTCGGTGCCTGTGACTGCCTCAACAGTGTCATTGAAACTGTCGACCTATGACGGAAACACGAACTGGGAAGTATACAAAACAAAATTTTTAATAATTTCGGAAGCCAATGGACGAACTGAGGGATGTCAAAGCTTGTCAGCTAGCAGCATCTTTTAAAGGAGAAGCCGCCGAAATACTGCAGACTCTTCCCGACACAGAGCGACTGAATTTGAACTCCCTGTATAATGCTCTGGATCTTCGGTTCAGCCAAAAATACTCCAAGGACCGCGCCTGCAAATGAAAACAAGACTCCAGAAAACCGGAGAAAGCTTGCAGGAGTATGCCTCTGAAGTAGAAAGGCTCGCCAACTTGGCTTTCTCCGAACACCCAACAACTGTGCGAGAAGCAATCTCCTTACAGTATTTCGTGGACGGCCTGAAGGATGGAAAATACATAAGGCTGTGAGAATGGCAGATGTGCAAGAACTTAAATCTGCCCTGTTATATGCCCAGAACTTGGAGGCCACCACTCAAGCTAGTCGCCAAGACTGCCAATCTATCCGAGGAGCTAGGGTGACTGCAGATGAGCCGTGTGAATCTCAATTGCTAAAGGAGATGGAGAAATTGAAAAATGGAATGAAAACCATAAAGGCTGGAATTTCTAACCAAGAGAAACGCAACTTCAAGTGCTGGGGATGTGGTGGAACGGGACATCTGAGAAGAACCTGTCCTCGAGAAAGGAAGGAAGAAAACACTGTCTCTTCTTCAAAACAGGAAAACTAATATATGGCCATCTCGCGGGGCGGAGGTTACCAAATAATGAAAAGCCCCATCACAAACTTATTCAGATTACGGCAGTAAATGGTAGTGACAAGGGACTTTACGTAATAAGACAAATTAATAACATTTCGTGCCGTGTGGTTGTTGATACTGGAGCCAATGTGTCTATAATCAGAAAAGATTTGGCGCAAAACTCAAAACTTAGTATTATCTAGACGCCGCTCTACGTTTCCTTGCAAACAGTGAGATTCAGGTTCATGGGAAAGCTAACGTCACTCTAAGGTTTGGAAATATAGACTATCACCATACGCCATATATAGCAGATATCACCGATCCCTGTATTCTTGGACTGGATTTTCTGAAGAAAAATAACTTTAAATTGGACTTTGAAAATAGCAATATACATTCAAAATTTGAAGACATCACTCTTTTTGGCTTAAAAATTCAATTTGAATACAACCAGAAAATTATTCCAAAAACCAAACTCTTTTTATCACCAAGAACTGAATGTATAATACCTGGTTTAGTAGCGGAAAATAGAAAATTCCGATTTGGCCTCATTGATTATCTGGACCCAGACAGTTTAAAAGGAGGAGTACTGATAGCTTCGTCAGTAGTAGACCTCTCGAAGTCAGTCATCGCGGTGAGGGTGGCTAACATTAGTGATAGACCAGGACTATCCAGGAAGGAGAGGTAATAGAAGCTTGTGCTCCTCTCACTTGTGTAGACCGAAAATGCAATAGCCAAGACCATTCTTCAGACGATCTAGTCAAGAATTTACTACAAAACATTGAACTAGACAAGAAACAGACGTGCGCTGCAGGAGAGCTGATTACAGAATTCCAAAGCTTATTTTCAAGAACATCTGAGGACTTTGGAAGAACAAGACTAACGAAACACTGAATCGATACGGGAGAACATCCTCCTATTAAGCAGCACCTCCGACGACAACCATTCTCTAAACAGGAGGAAGTCCAAAAACTCATTAAGGACATGAAAAATAATGATGTTATTGAGCCATCGTCAAGTCCTTGGGAATCTCCCATCGTCTTGGTCAGGAAGAAAGATGGCTCAACCATATTCTGTGTGGACTATCGTCGGTTGAATGACGTCATCAAGAAGGACAGCTATCCTCTGCCAAGAATAGATGACACGCTTAACACACTTGCCGGCAATACCTGGTTTTCTACCCTAGATCTCAAGAACGGGTATTGGCAAGTAGAACTCTACCTGACGATAAAGAGAAAACTGCTTTCACTACGGGACAAGGACAGTGACAATTGAAGGTTATACCTTTCGGCTTGAGCAATGCACCTGCAACATTCGAGCGTCTTATGGAGACAGTCCTCGGAGGACTTTCGTACGAGGCCTGCCTGGTTTATATAGATGACATTATCATCGTGAGGCGCTCCTTCGAAGAACATCTGAAAAATATCAGACGTGTGCTACAAAAGCTGAAAGAAGCTAACCTGAAATTAAGTCCATCCAAGTGCCACCTATTCCGACGTGGAGTTACCTATCTCGGACACATCATTTCTTCAGAAGGTGTACGAACAGACTCGGAAAAGATCTCGGCTGTGAAAAACTGGAACTGCCCGACGGATGTTCACCAGCTCCGGAGTTTCTTGGGCTTATGCACGTATTACCGGAAATTCGTGAAAACTTTCTCAACGATTGCCAGGTCCCTCCATAAGCTGACCGAGGCAAAACAGAAATTCATTTGGATGGTTGATTGTAACAATGCCTTTAACAAGCTTAAGGACGCACTAACATCTGCTCCAATCCTGGCATATCCTGAAATAGAAAAACAATTTATTCTGGATACGGATGCAAGGCATGAGAGTATTGGGGCTGTATTGTCTCAAGAGATAGATGGTCAGGAGCGTCTCATCGCCTATTTTAGCAAGTGTCTGTCTAAACCAGAAATAAATTATTGTGTGACCAGGAAGGAACTGCTCGCTATATCGTAAAAGCTGTGGAGCACTTTCATCCTTACCTCTACGGTCGAAGGTTCCTGCTGAGAGCAGATCCTGCCTCCTTGACCTGGCTGTTGAATTTTAAAAATTCAGAAGGCCAAATTGCTAGGTGGATACAGAGACTACAGGAGTATGAAGTAGAAATTCCCCACAGAAAAGGATCAGCACATGGAAATGAAGACACCCTATTGAGAAGAGCCTGTCCTGAGAGCTGCGAATACTGCTCGGGAATCGAAAAGAAATTTGGCGTAAAAGATCCAATAGTCCGCCAAGTTACAGCGCCATCAACATCGGCATTGGACCCATGGAGTGATGCGAGCGTCCGAAAAGATCAAATGGCTGATCCTGAAATAAAACCAATCATAGAATTCAAAGAGTCGTCTGACAAAAAGCCCAGCTGGCAAGACATCTCCTTTTTCCATCCTAAAACGAAGCGTTATTGGGCTCTTTGGGACTCTCTCCATCTGAAAAATGGTGTTTTATATCGAAAATGGGAATCTGACGACGAAAACACATTCAGGTGGCAATTAATACTCCCAGAGACAAGAATTTCAACAGTTCTTAAGGAAATGCATGGAAGTCCAAGTGGAGGTCATTTTGGTGTTATGAAGTCCTTACAAAAAGTTCGTGAACGCTTCTACTGGAACAATGTGCGTAGTGACGGAAAAAAGTTTTTTCGCATATGTTATCCCTGTGCTGCACGCAAAGGTCCCAGAAAACGCACTAGAGGCAGACTGCAGCTGTATAATGTGGGAGCGCATTTCGAACGAATAGCTTTTGACATCCTAGGTCCACTTCCAAGATCGTCAGATGGCAACATCAACATCCTGGTTTTCATGGTTTACTTCACTAAGTGGCCTGAAGCCTATCCTATTCCCGACCAAGAGGCCTCAACTGTTGCAGATGATTTAGTTCATGTCGTGTTTAGTTTTTTGTCCGGCTATTCCCCATCCCAGATGCTCTTTGGACGTGATCTTCGTCTGCCTGCAGATCTTCTGTTCAGCCCGCCACCAGATGCACTCTTGGTGCCTGAGGAGTATATCGAGAAACTATACAGGCACGGATGGAAGAAATGCATCATCTGGCTATGGAAAGAATCGGCATGGCTTCCTAGAAGATGAAGACCCGATACGACGCAAGAGCAACCGGACACGACTTTGACGAAGGCGACAAAGTAAGGTTATGGAATCCGAAACGTCGCAAAGGTCTCTCTCCAAAGCTGCAGACAAACTGGGAAGGTCCTTACACAGTTTTAAAAAGACTGAATGACGTTGTGGTGCGGATACAGAAATCACCACACTCAAAACCAAAGGTAATACATTACAATAGGCTAGTCCCTTATCTTGGTCAAGATTAATAAGATCCTTAAATTTAGACCATGGTCATTAATTATTTTGTACATAATGTAAATTATTTCTCTTTTATAATTCCCTAGTTTTATTTTAATATTGGAATTTATGTTCACGTCTCTTCATGTGCTTTTAATTTATTTGTATTGTATATGCTGTGGAATACATTTGTTATTTTATATGTGATTGTTATGTGAGTAGTTTGTTAATTTATATGTGATTGTTATGTGAGTAGTTTGCCTGTTAAATAGTTTGCCTGTAAAGTTTGCCTGTATTGCTCTTACTCAAGGATTGTACTGCCCGGGACGTGCAGTCTTGGAGGAGAAGGCAGTGTTACGAATTTTGTGTAAATAGTGTAAATAATTTGTATTTGAGTGTTTAATGCATTTATATTTCTCTATTTTATATTTATTTAATGTTAAAATTGTACTATTCACAAGCAGTGCCGCCCCTTACGTTGTAATGGCGATTGAATGAGAACTTGGCGAAATCTTGATGATAGAGCCAAGTTGGCATCATTTTGGGGACCAAGTTTGCGTTTTTTTTGGCGACCTTGTTGGCGAGTTCGGAATCCTCTGGAATCTTCTAGAAAGTAGTTGATCTCTCCACTAGTGTCGCGTTCAAAGACACGAGCGGCTATATTTCTGGAAGTTTTTATCACGACTATAAAAACGATGCTCGCCGATACGGCGAGAGAGTCTTGATTAAGCCAGCGAGTAGTGAGGATTGTTTTGACTAGCTCGGCTGTGCTTGTGAATAACTTTTACGTACATGTATTTTTAAACACTGTTCTTGTGTATGATTGCTGTCGAAGGTGTGAAGACCTTCGGATATTTACCCTGTGAATATTGCTACTGAATCCTGTATTTAAAGGATTGGATTTTCGCTAATAAATTCGCATCGCTCTTAAAGAACTGATTATTTTTTCTTTGTGATTGTTTTTGCATAAAATCCTCGAACCCTCGGATCTACGTAACAATAGTATTAGGTTTTTAATAAATTAACACTGTTAGTAGTAGGTGCCATGAATGTGGGAATAAATGCAATTTTAGACAACCCACATTGAATCCAAATCAATACTAAAAAGATTAAGAATTTATTTAAATTTTACTACATTTTCAAAACCCACAACAATTTCTTTATTTCTTCGTACATTTATTTATAAGCAAATAATTGAAGTATTCATTTTCTAGTTTAGAATAATTTCAGTTTTATTTTCATACTGAATTATAAAATGGCTTGCATGTTTTGAGTGACTGTCTTGAAAAAGGCAAGTTTACAAAATAAGTTTTTGTTGACAATTATTAATCTTTTGAGGAGACTAATTCCTTGAAACTTTTAAAGTTCTTTTTTAGCTTATGAATTAAGTTATGGAAAATGTCTTAGAAGTTCCCATACAGAAATTATTTAAGAGTTTCAACAATTTCAATACACTTATTTTATGATTCCTTTCAATTTCCAATATTGAAAGAATCAAAATTAACGGAACAGAAATTACAGAAGAGTAAAATTAGTTAGTAAAATTGAACATAATATATTTCAAGAATGATTTGTACTTTTCGGTATTAGACATTAAGTATAAAAATTAAACCTACTTAGCTACTAATATTTAATTGTTACTTTGTCTTATATATATATATAGTAATAATTTATTTGCATTGTTTAAATTAGATTTATCACAATACTTACACATTATCACAGCCTTTTGGTAACATTACATGAAACGAAACACATGAAATTGCCAATTCAGCGCAAACAACAGATGCAAAATTGGTATTGCCAACTTGGCGAGTTATCTTGAACTTTGGCAGTGGTTACCATAATATGTAAATACCAATTTATCTTATGACATAGTGCAGTATGGCAGCGGCATGACAGAAAACATTTGGGCCCCCTTAAAAGTCAGTTTTTGGGCCCCCAAGTTGGATTTTACGAAGGGTAGGTATACTTGGCGACTGTCAGGCTTTGGGCCCCAAGGACCCAGGAAACCCCGCAATATGAGGGTGTATGTTAAGCCACTGCAGAAAGACTATACTTTCCTGACCATAAAACTTTACTTTGATTGAAAACTATTGTCATATTTCTAAAAAATCTTATTAATATGATATTTTTTATAATAAACTTCCAAGCTCAGTCAAAATAAGTTCTTATTCACAACATATTGATCTTTGGTTTATAACACACCTTTAATGTGACCATAGTGTTTTGTTCATTTGTGTGAAAATAAATGAAATATATATCTGATTTTTTAAAATTTAACCTGATTAAGTATATTTTACACTTTTGTTTATTTATCCGTGATTACGTATATGTGGTCACTTCAAGGAACACGGTATCATATGCAAAATTACATTTCCCCCTTCTGAGTTGTGTGATCATACTGGTGTTATCTGGATTTGGAATGATTATAAACCATAATTTTTTTTTGGCAAAGAATTTATATGAATTTTGAAATGGAGTTAGGCTAAAGAGCGAAAATCAACTGGTTCTGAACAGATTAAAGGACGAGAAAATTTAGGTACTTTCACATTGTTACGTAGATCCGAGGGTTCGAGTATTTTATGCAAAAACCATCACAGAGAAAAAATAATCAGTTCCTTAAGAGCGATGCGAATTTATTATCGAAAATCCAATCCTTGCAATACAGGATTCATCGGCACTATTCACAGGGTAAACATCTGAAGGTCTTCTCACATTCAACACCAATCAAACACTATAACAGTGTTTAAAAATACACGTAAGTAAAGATTATTCACAAGCACAGCCGAGCTAGCCAAAACAATCCTCACTACTCGCTGGCTTAATCAAGACTCCTCGCCGTACCTGCGAGCATCCTTTTTATATGCGCGACAGAAACTTCTAGAAATATAACCGCTCGTGTCATTGAACGTGACACTAGTGGAGAGATCTACTACTTTCTAGAAGATTCCTTAAGGTTCCGATCTCGTCAACATTGTCGCCAATGGCGCCAAATTGGTCTCCAAAAATGATGCCAACTTGGCTCTACCGCCAAGATTTCGCCAAGTTCTCATTGAATCACTATTATAACGTAAGGGGCGGCACTGCATGTGAATAGTACAATTTTAACAGGAAATAAATATAACATACAGTAATGCAAATGCATTAAACACTAAAATACAAATTATTTACACTATTGAAACAAAATTCGTAACACTGCTCCCCCCTCAAAGACTGCACGTCCCGGGCAGTACAATCCTTGAGTAAGAGGCATATATTTACAGGCAAACTACTCACATAATAATCACATATAAAGTAACAAATGCATTCCACAGCATATACAACACAAATAAATTCAAAGCATATGAAGAGATGTAAACATAAATTCCAATATTAAAATAAAACAAAGGAATTAGAAAAGAGAGACAATTTACATTATATACACAATGATGAATGACCATTGTCTGAACTTAAGGTTCAATTTCATCTTGGCCAAGATATAGGTCAAGCCTGTTATAATGTATTACTTTCGGTTTTGAGTGTGGTGATTTCTGTATCCGCACCACAACGTCATTCAGTCTTTTTAAGACTGTGTAAGGACCTTCCCAGTTGGTCTGCAGCATCGGAGAGAGTCCTTTGTGACATTTCGGATTCCACAACCACACTTTGTCGCCTTCGTGGAAGTCGTGTCCGGTTGCTCTTGCGTAGTATCAGGTCTTCATCTTCTCGGAAGCCATGCCGATTCTTTCCATAGCCAGATGATGCATTTCCTAAATCCATGCCTGGAGTTTCTCGATATACTTCTCAGGCACCAAGTGTGCATCTGGTGGTCGGCTGAAAAGAAGATCGGCAGGCAAACGAAGATCACGTCTGAAGAGCATATGGGATGGAGAATAGTTGGTGTTCTCGTGAACGGCACTCCTGTAGGCAAGCAGGAAAAAGGGCAATTTCTTATCCCAGTCCTGTTGATTACTGGATACCAGGAGAGAGAGGCTGTTCAGGATGGTCCGATTGAATCTATTCACCATGCCGTTAGACTGACGATGTAAAGCTGTTGTCAGGGTTTTGACGATGGCGAGTATTTCACACTGTCTCTTGCAAACTGCAGAATCGAAGTTTCTCCCTTTAATGCAGTGCAGTTGTAGAGGGACCCCGAATCATGATATCCAGTGTTGAACTAGAACCTCTGCAACAGTTGAGGCCTCTTAGTCGAAAAAAGGATAGGCTTCAGGCCACTTAGTGAAGTAGACCATCACCACCAGGATGTTGTTGTTGCCATCTGATGATCTCGGAAGTGGTCCTAGGATGTAAAATGCTATTCGTTCGAAAGGCGCTCCTACATTATAAAGTTGCAGTCTTCCTCTAGTGCGTTTTCTGGGTCCTTTATGTGCAGCACAAGGATCACATATGCGACACTCCGCACATTGTTCCAGTAGAAGCACTAATGAACTTTTTGAAAGGTCTTCATAACACCAAATGACCTCTAGTAGGATTGCCATGGAGTTCCTTAAAGACTGTTGAAACTCTGTCTTTGGGAGTAATAATTGCCACCTGAATGTTTTTCCATCGTCAGACTCCCTTTTCAATATAAAACACCATTTCTCAGATGGAGAGTCCCAAGAGCTCAGTAACGCTTCGTTGTAGGATGAAAGGGGCGATGTCTTGCCAGCTGGGCTTTTAGTTAGACGCTTCTTTGAATTCTGTGATTGGTTTTATTTCAGTACCAGTCTGTTGATCTTTTCGGACACTCTCATTCATCACTCCACGGGTCCAATACCGATGTTGATGGCGTCGTGACTTGGCGGACTACTGGATCTATCACGCGAAATTTCTTTTCAACTCTCAAGCTGTTTGAGAGATTCTAGCTGCTCTCCGAACAGGATCTTTTTGAACGCACGTCTCCATTTTCATCTGCTCTTCCTTTTCGGTGCTGCACACTTTCTTTGGTTCTGTTACACTTGTACGACAAGGATCTTTTTGATTTATTCGAGGGCAATTACTTCTTACATGCCCGGGTCTATCGCACCCCCAGCACTTGATGTTGTGATCTTCTTTATTTATTCGAGGGCAGCTACTTCTCAGATGCCCTGATCCTCCGCACTCCCTACACGTGATTCTACGTCTCCTCAGGTTCTGGCGTTGAGCCATTAAATCTTGAATTTCCTCTCTCAGATTCTCAATTTCCTTCCTCCATGGAGATTCACAGGGCGCATCTGTAGTCCCTCTAGCTCCTCGGATGGACTGGCGGTCTCGGCGACTAGATTGACTGGTGCCCTTCAATTTCAGGGCATATAACAGGGCAGATTTAAGACCTTGCACATGTGCCATTCTCACAGTCTTCTGAATTTCCCCATCTTTCAGGCCATCAACGAAATACTGTAAGGAGATTGTTTCTCGCACAGTCGCTGGGTTATCGAGCCAAGTTGGCGAGCCTTTCTACTTCGGAGGTATAATTCTGCAAGCTTTCTCCGGTTTTCTGGAGTCTTGTTTTCATTTGCAGGCGTGCCTAGTCCTTGGAGTATTTTTGGCTGAACCGAAGATCCAGAGCATTATACAAGGAGTTGAAATTCAGTCGCTCTGTGTCGGGAAGAGTTTGCAGTATTTCAGCAGCTTCACCGCTAAGGGATGCTGCTAGCTGACAAGCTTTGACACCCTCAGTTCGTCCATTGGCTTCCGAAATTATTGAAAATTTTGTTTTGTATACTTCCCAGTTCGTGTTTCCGTCATAGGTCGACAGTTTCACTGACACTGTTGAGGCAGTCACAGGTACCGGAGAGGTTGACACAGGCACAGGAGAGGAAGGCAAAATCTTGCTTTCGTTCTTATTCGCACAAACTAGAAGCTTCTTTTCGAGATTTTCTACTCGCTGTGATATAAAGCTAAAATTTTCAGCCACTCCTTCAAATCTTTCCTCATTTTGCTCTTTAATTCTTTCTTCAACTACAGCAATCTTTTCTTCAACTTTCTATGTTATTTTCCCTTCCACACTGTTGATTTAGTCTTCAACAGTGTCGATTTTCTTTTCTAAAGAATTCTTCAAATTTTCTTGACCTTTCTCCATTCTATCCTTTAACTCATTCTTAGTATCATCCAGACTTTTCTGCATTTCATGCTTTAACTCATTCTTTGTATCTTCTTGGCTGTTCTGCATTTCTTGCTGTCCTTTCTGCATTTCTTGCTGGCCTTTTTGCATTTCTTGCTTAGTCTCTTCTTGACTGTTTTTCACAGTATTGATGGCTTCCAACAGAGCCTTCAGTTGCTCATCCATTGCTCTCATTTATTGCATAAAACCCCACTCCTGACACCAAACTGTTACGTAGATCCGAGGGTTCGAGGAGTTTATGCAAAAAGAATTACAGAGAAAAAATAATCAGTTCTTTAAGAGCGATGCGAATTTATTATCGAAAATCCAATCCTTTCAATACAGGATTCATCGGCACTATTCACAGGGTAAATATCCGAAGATCTTCACACATTCAACAGCAATCAAATACAATAAAAGTGTTTAAAAATACACGTAAGTAAAGATTATTCAAAAGCACAGCCGAGAGATAGTCAAAACAATCCTCACTACTCGCTGGCTTAATCAAGACTCCTCGCCGCACCGGCGAGCATCCTTTTTATATGCGCGATAGAAACTTCTAGAAATATAACTGCTCGTGTCATTGAACGTGACACTAGTGGAGAGATCTACTACTTTCTAGAAGATTCCAGAAGGTTCCGAACTCGCCAACATGGTCGCCAACTTGGTCTCCAAAAATGATGCCAACTTGGCTCTACCGCCAAGATTTCGCCAAGTTCTCATTGAATCGCCATTATAACGTAAGGGGCAGCATTGCTTGTGAATAGTACAATTTTAACATGAAATAAGTATAACAGAAAGTAATATAAATGCATTAAACACTCAAATACAAATTATTTACACTATTGACACAAAATTCGTAACAATATTTTTGCAACAATGCCAACATTCAAAATAGTTGACAACCCTATTTTTCCATGTGTTGTTTATACTCAATTGACACGACCATGTGCTTCAATTCATACAATCTTCCCAAAACAATTGCGATAATATATAAGTACCAAAAATTAATCCAGCTTTGGAACAAAAACTTCTGTTTGCAGGTATATTGTACATGAACAGAAACACGCAAGAAATCTGCCATAATATGTAAGTACTGATTTATCTTATAACATAGTGCAGAAAGGAAATGGTGTAACGGAGGACATTTGGGCCCCCTGCAAAGTGAGGTTTTGGGCCCCCAAGTTGGATTTTACAAAAGGTAGGTGCTCGGTGGTTTGTAGATTTTGGGCCTCGTAGGACCCAGGGCACCCCACAATATTGGGGTGTACGTTACGCCACTGCAGAAACGTTTTACTTTCATGAACATAATACTTTTCTTTGATAGAAAACTATTGGGATATTTCTAAAAAATCTTAATAATCTGGTATTATATATATTATTATTATATACACAGTGGGCCACAAAAGAGTTCGTACACTTGCAATTTCTTATAAAATTTAATGTTTTCTACTAATAAAAATTAATGTATTGTAATTGTAATTTTTCTGTGATATCTGCAACTTGTTCTTAATGGAATGACATAATTAATTTTTTGAAAATAGTTTAACTATTTTTTAAAAAAATTAATAATCTAAAAGCTACTGAAAAATTACGCTGCAAAAGTCTTCGTACACTTAACAAAAATCTCAACTTAGCTTTAAATATTGTATTTCTTTCTTAATTTAGTACTTAGTAAGATATATTTTAGTTTCCATAGCAGCATTTAAGCGCCTTGTTATAGATTTAATCAGTTTTTTGTATTTTCCTCCATTCTTCTGTGATTATTGTTTTTACTTCACATTTTGTGTTTATTTGTCATGTTTTCTTTTTTTACATCAAAATCTCACCAAATATGTTCTACTGGGCTAAATAAAGTGTATGAGATGGTGTTTTCATAATTTGGGGACAGTTATAGAGACATCAGTGACGTACATTGACAGCAGTGCGCTTGGCATCATTATCCCGTTAAAAAATGAAATGGTTTCCAATATCCAAATTTTGGTAGGTTAATTCAAAATTTCTCTTTAAAATATATACCCCCAATACACACAGAAGAACACTTCCCCATCCATGTTTTATTGATCCAACTAGATTCTTGGGATTAAGTTTCAGAAAATTCAAAATTGACAGCAAATTGATTGGGATGGCAGAAAATTAAACATTTTTGGTTCCAATATGCCTATAATAGCTTGTAAATGAAAAAATAAGGAGTTCAATACCATGAATTTATTTGGAACAAAAACTCCTTCACCTCCATATTTCAGCTTGGAAGTGAAGGTGTTCTGGCGTGGGGGTGTAAATTGGCCGCAGAATTAGGTATTTTTTTATGGTATTGTGAATTATGAGCTCTATTTAAATATTTTAAAGAGAAATTTTAAATTATCTGCCCAAAATTTGGATATTGGAGACGACTTAATTTTTAACAGGTTAATGACGCCCAGCGCAATATTCTCAATGTACGCCACTGGTGTCTCTATAACTGTCTCCAAATTATGAAAACACCTCCTCATACACTTTATTTAGCACAGTAGAACATATTTGGTGAGATTTTGATGTAAAAAAAAGAAAAAATGACAAATAAACATAAAATGTGAAGTAAAAACAATAATCACAGAAGAATGGAGGAAAATACAAAAAACTGATTAAATCTATACCAAGGCGCTTAAAAGTTGCTATGGAAACTAAAATATATCTTACTAAGTTCTAAATTAAGAAAGAAATACAATATAAGTTGAGATTTTTGTTAAGTGTTCGAAGACTTTTGTAGCGTAATTTTTCAGTAGCTTTTAGATTATTAATTTTTTTAAAAAAATAGCTATACTATTTTCAAAAAATTAATTATGTCATTCCATTACGAACAAGTTGCAGATATCACAAACAAATTACAATTACAATATATTAATTTTTATTAGTCGAAAACATTAAATTTTATAAGAAATTCCAAGTGTACGAACACTTTTGTGGTCCACTGTATACATAATAAATACCCAAGCTCTGTCAAAGTTTTAATTTACAACATATTGATTTTCTGGTTTATAACACACCTTTAATGTGACCATAGTGTTTTGTTTATTTGGATGAAAATATGAATGAGATATATATTAGATTCTTGATATTTAACCCTATTAAGTATATTTTACGCTTTTATTTATTTATTTTTGTTCAGGATCATGATTACATATATGTGATCTCTTCAGGGAACACGGTATGATATGTGAGATTACGTTTCCCCCTTTCTGAGTCCTGTGATCATACTGGTGTTCCCTGTATTTTATTACAGCAAATATTTTAAAAGAATTTACATACAGGAAGCACCATAAAAATAAACAAGTAATTCTTTTATAGATATTGCATTTTTTCACGTAGACCAAGATTTCTGTGTTTTTATTTCTACTGCATTAGTTGGAAAAATATACTTATTGACATAAATATTTTTTTCAACAGATTAAAGCATAGATGAAACAAGTTTCTTCTTTTTAGATAATGGGACGTTGAAAACTAATTCGTAAAGCTGGCCCTTGATTGTTTCAGTGGGGAAAAAAGTGAAAGACTTGTATCTCAGAAAATTATCACAGTATTTATTCATATTCAATTATACTTGTCCGCTATTAATATCAAGTTTCTTCCATGGAATTACAAAAGCAGAAAAACAAGATAGGTATTAGAAAGCATCCTTCAAAGACATTTTTTTTACATTTCAGGTTGGAGGGGAAAGGAGACAGCTTGTCGTTTTTGAGTATTGAAATTAATGTTCTAATTTGATATTGGTACACTACGTACCAAGTGTTGTTGTTGACAATTGTCAAGTTAGGCGATAACATTACAATATGGTTACCAATACCTTTAAATTTGGTTTTGTGGTTGTCATCCATTGTTTTTTCTTTTATTACATTTTTTAATTTTATTCTCCTTTGTAATTTTATTTTATTATGTATATTAAATGAATTTTTTACTGATTTATGTTTATGGCAGTATCCTTATTAATTTCATACAATTTTATAAGTAAATTTTTTTCACAAGCAAGCATTTCCATACTTCCCGTTGTCTAGATTGCAGTTTTAGTCTTTCATTTATTCATAAGTGGACATTTCAAATATTATTGGTGGTTACTAAATCTTTTATTAAAAGAATATTAGGGCTCCACTTTCAATTTTTATGGACTAAAAGGATTACTAAATTTGTACTTTGTTTTATAATTTTTTTTCAAGAGAAAATCCTTATCCTAGATTGAGATTTTGCTTATTTTGGTCATCATGAAATGTGATACGCATGGCAGCAAAATGAAAATAGTTTACAGACAGGTTAAATAATTTGACAGCTGTATATTTTATTGTAGATGTTTACAATGTAAATTTGCATGGTCATGATAGTAAATCTATTAGAAATAATTCTTTTTTCACTGGCAGCAAATTGTAATTTTAAATTCAACTTTATTTTTAATTAATGCATTTTTAGAAATTCCTCGATAAAAATTCACAAATAAAACTTGAAATTTTTGGATTTATTGAAAATTATTCGAAATATTTTCAATATATTCAAATCCCACGAATATATAAATAAACATTTAAAGAATCGGATTTATAACATTTCAGCATTAATCTTTTCACATTCTGATATTGATTTCTTTTTTTGGTTTAAATTTTTTTTAAGTTTTTAACAGTTATTATTTTTCCATTTTTCTTCTGTTTCCTTTCCCGGCATTTCTAAATACCTTGTGTTCTATTGCCTTAAATCCTGGGGTACTCATATTTTTCTACAATAATAGCACTTGCATTTTTGCTTTTTTTAAAATTAATGTAATTCCTCTTTTGTCAGGAATGGGCTATTCTTTTAAATTACATGCTGAGTTCTTAGTGTGAAACCACTTTCTTGGATTGAAAATTATTAAATTCCAAAATCTCTTATTTGCAGTGATTTCAAAACCGCTCCTAAAAGACGTTTTGTGCGTAAAGAAATGATAAATTAGTTCCCTAAATGTATATATTGTTCCAACGAGGGGTATTTTTTGAACAGTAGTTTTATAAACGTTAACTTCAACAAGTCGTGGTGGCCATGGTAGTTTAGTGGTCAAGGTAACAGACTCGTGGATGAGTTTGAGTCTGTCGAGAGCTCCAACGTCTTCCTGCTGGTGTGGCAGTTAGGAGAGGAGGGGTGCCAGCACAGGTGTCGTCCTCATCACTTGGCCATAGTTCAAGATTACGAGGTCTGTCGCCAAAAGCCCTTGTGTAGCTGAACAGTGCTATATGTTAATACTCTCACTCAGCATGACATGCCTTTATGTGTACTAGTAAAAAAATTGTATTTTTTAAAACCTTTTACCTTGTTTCTGAATTATAAATGCTTTCTTTTTAATTTGCATCAGTTTCATTTCTACTTTTGTAAGCTAAATCTTCATTTTTAATATTACAATTCATAATTTATTTTAAACTTTGCACATAGTTCTGATTATTTCTTTTTTATAGATAAAAAATAATTTACAAATTTCATACATTTTACACTTTCTGCCAAAGACCATTTGATTCCCATTGCAATCTTTGTCCTCATATTCAAAACAGTCATACGGGGGAGCTTGGTACTACATTTGTTATGCTAAAGTTTGTAAATTGTCGTTTTGAATATTATATAATTAAGAACAACATTTGCGGAGATTTTACTCTAACGAGGAAACTGTTAAGATTCCTCTCAGAACCAGCTATCTATAAATTTTTCGGTGTATAATTTAGATGAATCATGTATCCTAAGATGTAATTTATTTGAGACAACACTGTTTGAAAGACATTTTCTCTTTTATTTAGTAAGACATGCTATTTATTTGATATAAATAAAAAAAATTTGTTTAGTTATATGTTCCTTTACACACATTAGAACTTTCTATATTTAAAATGATAATTTGATGTATATTACATTAAAACATAAGCTAAGCTATGCTATACAAATAAGAATGGAGCTGACTATAATATGGATTATATATGGGGAGATAGTTTTTATAAAAAAAAATCAATAAAAAATAACTCTTACGGATGAAGGCATGTTGTTTTAAAAATCACACTTATATTCTTGGTTTTTTTTCAATGTTTGATACGTATGTGTACAATTCCCAGAGTAAATACTTCAAAGATATGATTTGTTTTATTTTTCTTGTTTACAGGCTATCATTAAAACAAATGCTGTTCACTAGTAAAAAGGCTAGATTATGGTTCGACTGGTCCTTAGATGTTAATTTTTTCTTCTAAAGAGGCACTGAAAACTTCTCTAAAAACTCTTACCTTAAAAATTTGTGCATTTTAAGTGTTTTGTAAATGTAAAAATCTACTGTTTTAGTTGTTTTACATTCTTCTAAGGACTAAACTTTTAAAATATTTTAATTTTTGATGTAAAAACTACAATATTTGTTTTCTTTGGTGATAGAGTATAAAATCAGTTAATATAAAAGTGAGCTTGATTTGTAACATATATTGCAATGCATTATTTCCATCTGGATGGATTAAAAGGAAGTCCCAGTAGTTCGGTTGATGAGTGTTGAAAGCAGAGATTGTGTATTTATCGATTTAAACAAAACAATTGATAAAAAAAATACTCACCTGGGGGCCTAATGACTTATTTTAGTCGGGTTTTTAAATTTTAGAATTTTTTTTTCTTTTCATGTTACATAAAATGTAAAGAAACTATTCCTTTCTTACTTTGTGTTTAAAATTTTTTATTATGAAAAGTCTGTTATTCATCGTAATGTTTCCAAGATACTTATTGAAAGACTGATTTTAAATAAAAGCTAATTTTCTGTTTGTATAGGATTTTAAAGAGACAATATATTGCTTCTAGAAATATAACTTTTACTGAGCCAAATTGCTTACACATTTGTTTAACTATTGCATCGAATCTGAAAATAACAAAAATAAAGATTTAAATTTGAGGTATAAGTCCAAAAATAATATAGTTTGTAATCACATAGCAGTTACATTTTTAAAACGAAAAATTATATTTTCGTTGGCACTTGCGTATCACCTAAAAATATTGGCGACATTATATAAAACGTAGTACATGGTTGTTAATTCAGCGCGTACGAGACATGGTGAATTATCTTGAACATTGGCACTTTTGCGATGATACGCAAGTACCTTTTTGTAACACAATAAAAGCATAAAGAATTTAGATTTTCGAAGTTAAGGGGTAATATTTGACCCATAAATACTCATAAATGAGTGCATTACACACTCATTTAGTTGTCATTATCTCAAGTTTGATCTAGTAACAGGTTCAAAAATGAGTATGTGATGTTTACAATTTTGAGTGTGTAGTCGTTGCCAAAGATGAGAATGGGCTATTCTCAATTTTGAGTATGTTTGCATTGGAGCTATTTTGAGTATGTGTGACGTATTCAAAAGTGAATTTTTTGTACTTAGTTCTGAATACCAGTTTTCTGCGGTGAAAGATCGACTGGAAAAGAACTTTCAAATTTAATCATTAAGAAACTTAAAAAATTGGGGCTAAATTTGCTAGATATGCGGGGGTAGGCCTATGATAACGAAGCCAACATGAGAGGCGAGAAATCAGGGGTGCAATCTAAAATTAGGACGTTAAATCCACGAACAATCTATGTACCATGTAGTAGCCATTCTTTGAATTTGGTTATTTATGACATGGCAAAAACATCATTAGAAGCCTGAATTTTTTTTAAAATAGTTCAAAAAATTTATTTATTTATTTCTACATCAACTTTTTGTTGGGCCATATTATTAAAATTTAAAAGGCATAACCTTAAAACCCCTAAATACAACTCGTTGGGAAAGCCTACTAGTGGCTAACAAACCCTTAAGGCAGTGTTTCTCAAACTTTCAATACTGGCGACCCAATTTTTAATCATAATTTTTGTCTCGCCCCTCTGTACAACAATAATGTATTTACTGCAATAAAATGCACTTTGAGAGAGAGAGACGCTAAAGTTACAATACGATCTTAATTATAAACCGTACAAATCAATACTATAAGTATATTAAATTTTGTATATGTAACTTTTAAGTAATATATATATTTTAAGAAAATTACTTAAAATATATATTACTTAGAATTATGTTATTTTTCTTACTCTAATTTTTAAATTGGAACAGATCGCAAAATGATGTATTTAATTAAAGATTTATTTCCTTCAGCATTCATTTCTCAAAGTACAAATGTCATTAGAAAAATAGTCTAGTCAATGTCGCTCTCTATCATATCCATCACATCTGGCATTATAGGGTACGTTTGCGTGAGTCTGGGCAACCTATCGGACGTCTGCGCAAAACATGTAAAAATGCTTTTCCTCGTACAATTCCAGTCAGTTTTGGTCGACTCAATACTCCTATAGCTACCGAATCTAGCTTGAATGTACATTTTTTTTTATTTCACGTTAATTCTAATTCACGGTAATTAAGTATTTACGACGACAGTAGATTAAAACAATATCATACATACATTTTTAAGTCGTAAGCAAACATTCGACCATAATAAAGAATCAACAAGTACACAGACGAACGAGCATGGTTCCGAAAATTAAATCGCGATCTTCTCAAAAAATACTTAAATTTTGGATTTACCACTACTAAAGTAAATGATGGAAAAAAGCCCCCCAGCTCGATATGTGTTAAAACTTACAAATCTGTAGAACAACATGTGAAAGTTGTTTTTAAAACATGTAAAATCATTTAGCTATGTTGGCAAAGAATTTTAAAAAGTATTTTCTGGATGAGGACAGCTTGGTAGCAAGTTACGAGTGGATTAGGGATCTATTTCAAGATACTCCAGAAGGGCTCTCAACTTCCGAAGAAGAAATCTTCATATATTTTACATCCAGTGAAAAATTAAAAAGCAATTTGTAATAAATCGCTCTTTGAATTTGGGGTAGAGGTGGATGAGGAATTATTTGTACTGAAAACAAAATCACTTCGTATACTATTACCATTTTCAACATCCTACCTTTTTCAAACCGGATTTTCTGCAGTGGATGCCTTGAAGACAAAATATAGATCTCAGCTAAATATAGAAAAATAACTCTTTAAGTGTCAATTTCTGATATTAAACCTTCCTTTGAAAAACTTTCCTCTACAAGACAAGCCCGTGGAAGTCCCTAATAATTATTAAACTTGTTCTTAATTTAGTAATAAGATTGATTGATTGATTGAATATTAACGTCGCACTGTTCAGCTGCACGAGGACTTAATGAACGCTGAAATATACGAACCATTCCCACAGTCTCCATCATGCCAGCTGAACCATTGTGGTTCTTCAAACATTCTTTAACGTGAAGAATTTTCCACTTTTTGTAAGCAGGTGACCCCTTTCTTCGTTTCCAAGAATCACATCCTTTACAGAAAGAAGACACCACTTCCGCATCAATACACTTTCCTGTTTTGTCTCCTATAACAGCACACACACCAACACGAGAAGAATAGCCACGGGTTTTCCATGTTCCATCTCCACTAATTATTATATCGGAAGAATTTGTCAAAGTTACCTCTTCCAAAGCTGCACTTTGCATTGAAGCTTCTGCGACTTCTTTACTACACAATTGTAGTTTGTTTATAATGTTATTATAGAATTTTTTCAGCAACTGGAGGAGGAAAGTCCATGACACCACAGAAAGTTGTCATTGCTGCATGACCCTGTCCAATTGTCCTCATTGCGTATACAAAACGTCTGTTTATTTCTGGAATATTTTTTCTTTTACCCAGCATTTTTGAATTTCTAAACGAACACAAGTCTTTACAGTTCTTGCATTCAATCGAAAAAACACTAGACAAACCTCTAACACATTTTTCTGATAGTTTGATAAAACTATCATGTTTGCAAACATTCAAAACTTTTGCTTCTTGCAAAAAATGTGGTGGTGATATAGCCATCAAAACAGTCATCATGTTGAATAAAAGATGAATGAACATCTTGCAGCCGAATCTTTTTTCCAGATGCACTGTTGTTTAGTGATTCATCCACACTGTGTACAGCTTTGCATCTCGTATGCATATTACCAGTAAACTTCCTTTTCTTAGGACGTTTACCAGATGGTCTTTTAGCAGATTCAGTCGAATTCATCCTTCAAAAGTTTATAAAAAAAATAATACTTTTCCTAAAACTTATCTTAGAATAAGATACGGTATGAAAATCAAAAACGAGCGAGTATAAATTCAAGATTCACTTTATCAAAACAAAGTAGAAGTTGAAGTTTATAAAGTTAGTAGAAGTTGTAGTTAATATTCAGAACAACAATAATAACATTTGAGGCTTAGATTCAAGCATTTGATAATAATTAGAATGAAAATATTAGAAACAGAGAAACGCAGCTGTCACCAGTGACATGACAGCTGTCACCCTGGAGCCAAAATGTAAACAATATGTAAATCGCCTTTTCTCTACTCTTTTTATTTTCTTAATAACGTCCGTTCTATTGGGAATATCTGCATGCGGTTTCTTTTAGAACACTCAGAAAGGTTTACTCTATAAAATAAAATAATAATAAAAAAATCTATTTTCAGGAAATTTTAAAAGGTATATGACCCCTTAAATAGTAACTTAGTTAGTTAATATTTAACAATTATGTGTTAATCAAATAATTGCAAATGGACACTTTTTATGCAGATAAACACACACTATAATATTTAAATTGTTACAATAAACGCTGCATGGTTAAAATGAATACACATTTTACAATTCAGGTAGTTCTAAATAAGAATTGTGTAAATAAAACAATTACAAAAAGAAAATATGCAGCTTAAATAGTAAATGAACACTAGTTCAAATAATGGCAAATCAGTTTTTTTTTTAATTTTCAATGGCCAAGGATATAGTACACCACTTACCATAAAAAGGGAGAGTTCAATGCTAAGTGGATGTTTTGACTCAACAAACAAACTTTTCGCAGCTCAAATAAAAAAAAATGCACAAATATCATTTTACTGTTTAAAACGGTTGTTAACATTATATAATTTTAGTTTATTGTATTTATCTTTGTCTATATTATTTTATTCAAGATGATCAAATAAATTGCGTTGAAATGTTTTGAATTTTTTTTATTTTATATCTAGAAATCTATTCATATATACATACAATAACAAAATTAAATCTCAATATTTTAAAAAGGATTTGTCATTGATATAGTTCAAAGGATTGATAAAAGCATTACAAAATTAATGCCTTTAATTATATGTGTACTACTGATACGCTTTAACAGTGCAAGAGAGTAGGTTCATTGACACTTCTCAGTCTGTTGTGCTTCCCACAATCACCTCACAACTTTTCATTTACTTAGCTTTCTTTGCAGCCTCTCTTGGAGGAATTCAACATGACAAAATTATATAAACATTGGAATTACAACAATATACAGGGATAAATTTAATTTTTTAGAGCCTTCGCTAAAATGTTTTAGCAAAACATATTTTTAAAAAAAAATTGATAAAAGAATTGGTTTTTAAGAACTCCAATAATTTTCAACATATTCTATAACTGGACAATAAATATTGTTACGTAGATCCGGATTCAAGGATTTTATGCAAAAACAATCACAAAGAAAATAAACAGTTCTTTAAGAGCGATGCGAATATTTTATCAAATGTCAAATCCTCTAAATACAGGATTCAGCAGCAATATTCACAGAGTAAATCCCCGAAGGTCTTCACACCTTCAAAAGCATTCAAACAAAATTGCCAGTGTTTAAAATTACACGTATGTAACAGATTATTTACAAGCATAGCCGAGTTAATCGCTAGTCAAAACAATGTTTACTCCTCGTTGGTTTAATCAAGACTCATCATCGTTCCGGCGAGCATCCTTTTTATATGCGCGACAGAAACTAACCGCTCTTGTCATTGAACTTGACTTTAGTAGAGAGATCCACTATTTTCTAGAAGATTCCAGAGGGTTCCGAACTCGCCAATGACATCAAAAGGGTCACCAAAGTCGACAACTTGGTCGCCAAAAATGATGCCAACTTGGCTCTGCCGCCAAGATTTCGCCAAGTTCTCATTCAATCGCCATTATAAAGTATTGTAAAGTAAGGGGCAGCATTGCTTCTGAATAATACAATTTTAACATGAAATAAATATAACATAGAGTAATATAAATAAATGCATTAAACACTCAAATACAAATTATTTACACAAAATTCGTAACACTGACCCTCCTCAAAGACTGCACATCCCGGGCTACAATCCTTGAGTAAGAGGCATCTGTTTACAGGCAAATTACTCACATAATAATCACATATAAAGTAACAAATGTGTTCCACAGCATATACAATACAAATAAATTAAAAACACATGAAGAGATGAAAACATATAAATTCCAATATTAAAATAAAACTAAGGAATTAGAAAAGAGAAATAATTTATATTATTTACAAAATAATTAATGACCATTGTCAGAACTTAAGGTTCATTTTCATCTTGGCCAAGATATAGGTCTAGCCTGTTATAATGTATTGCTTTCGGTTTTGAGTGCGGTGATTTCTGTATCCACACCACAACGTCATTCAGTCTTTTTAAGACTGTGTAAGGACCTTCCCAGTTGGTCTGCAGCATCGGAGAGAGTCCTTTGTGACATTTCGGATTCCACAACCACACTTTGTCGCCTTCGTGGAAGTCGTGTCCGGTTGCTCTTGTGTAGTATCAGGTCTTCATCTTCTCGGAAGCCATGCCGATTCTTTCCATAGCCAGATGATGCATTTCCTAAATCCATGCCTGGAGTTTCTCGATATACTTCTCAGGCACCAAGTGTGCATCTGGTGGTCGGCTGAAAAGAAGATCGGCAGGCAAACGAAGATCACGTCTGAAGAGCATATGGGATGGGGAATAGTTTGTTTTCTTGTGAACGGCACTCCTGTAGGCAAGCAGGAAAAAGGGCAATTTCTTATCCCAGTCCTATTGGTTACTGGATACCAGGAGAGAGAGGCTATTCAGGATGGTCCGATTGAATCTATTCACCATGCCGTTAGACTGACGATGTAAAGCTGTTGTCAGGGTTTTGACGATGGCGAGTATTTCACACTGTCTCTTGCAAACTGCAGAATTGAAGTTTCTCCCTTGAATGCAGTGCAGTTGTAGAGGGACCCCGAATCATGATATCCAGTGTTGAACTAGAACCTCTGCAACAGTTGAGGCCTCTTAGTCGAAAAAAGGATAGGCTTCAGGCCACTTAGTGAAGTAGACCATCACCACCAGGATGTTGTTGTTGCCATCTGATGATCTCGGAAGTGGTCCTAGGATGTAAAATGCTATTCGTTCGAAAGGCGCTCCTACATTATAAAGTTGCAGTCTTCCTCTAGTGCGTTTTCTGGGTCCTTTATGTGCAGCACAAGGATCACATATGCGACAACACCTTTCCACTTCACTCCGCACATTGTTCCAGTAGAAGCACTAATGAACTTTTTGAAAGGTCTTCATAACACCAAATGACCTCTAGTAGGACTGCCATGGAGCTCCTTAAAGACTGTTGAAACTCTTGTCCTTGGGAGTATTAATTGCCACCTGAATGTTTTTCCATCGTCAGACTCCCCTTTTCAATATAAAACACCATTTCTCAGATGGAGAGTCCCTAAGAGCCCAATAATGCTTAGTTGTAGGATGGAAAGGGGAGATGCCTTGCCAGCTGGACCTTTAGTTAGACGACTTCTTTGAATTCTGTGATTGGTTTTATTTCAGTACCAGTCTGTTGAACTTTTCGGACACTCTCATTCATCACTCAACGGGCCCAATGCCGATGTTGATGGTGTTGTATCTTGGTGGATTTTGTATCTATTACGCTAAATTTCTTTTCGATTCTCGAGCAGTATTTGCAGCTCTCAGGACAGGGTCTTCTCAAAAGGGCGTCTGCATTTCCATGTGCTGATCATTTTCTGTGGCGAATTTCTACGTCATACTCTTGTAGTCTCTGTATCCATCTAGGATTTTAAAAATTCAGTATCCAGGTCAATGAAGCATCATCTGTTCGCAGCAGGAACCTTCGACCGTAGAGGTAAGGGTGCCTGGTCACACAATAATTTATTTCTGGTTTGGACAGACACTTGCTAAAATAGGCGATGACACGCTCCTGACCGTCTATCTCTTGAGACATTACAGTCCCAATGCTCTCATGACTTGCATCTGTATCCAGAACAAATTGTTCCCCAATTTAAAGATATGCCAGGATTGAAGCAGATGTTAGTGCGTCCTTAATCTTGTTAAAGTCGTTGTTACAATTAACGATCCAGATGAATTTCTGTTTTGCCTCAGTACGTATGGAGTGGTCTGACGATTGTTGAGAAAATTTTCACGAATTTTTTGTAATAGGGGCATAAGCCGAAGAAACTCCGGAGCTGGTGAATATCCGTCGGGCAGTTCCAGTCTTTCACAGCCGAGATCTTATCCGCGTCTGTCCGTATACCTTCTGCCGAAATGATGTGCCCGAGATAGGTGACTTCACTCCGGAATAAGTGGCACTTTGATGGACTTAATTTCAGGTTAGCTTCTTTCAGCACACGTTTGATATTTTTCAGATGTTTTTCGAAGGAGCATCCCACGATGATAATGCTATCAAGATAAATCAGGCAGGCCTCATACGAAAGTCCTTCGAGGCCTGTTTCCATAAGACAATCGAAAGTTGCAGGTGCATTGCACAAGCCGAAAGGCATAACCTCTAAATTGCCACAGTCTTTGTCCCGTGGTGAAGGCAGTTTTCTCTTTATCGTCAGGGTGGAGTTCTACCTACCAATACCCACTCTTGAGATCTTAGGTAGAAAACCAGGTATTGCCAGCAAGTGTGTCAAGCGTGTCATCTATTCTTGGCACAGGATAGCTGTCCTTCTTTGTGACGTCATTCAACCGACTATAGTCCACACAGAATATAGTGGAGCTATCTTTCTTCCTTACCGAGGCGATGGGAGATGCCCAAGGACTTGACGACGGCTCAATGACATCATTATCTGTCATGTCATTAATGAGTTTTTGGACTTCTTCCTGTTTAGCGAATAGTAATCGTCGGGGGTCCTGCTTATTTAGAGGATTCTCTCCCGTATCAATTCGGTGTTTCGTGAGTCTAGTTCTTCCAACGTCCTCAGATGTTCTTGAAAATAGGCCTTGGAATTCTTTAATTAGTCCTCCTGTAGCACGTCTTTGTTTCTCGTCTAAAATCCGTGTTTTGTAGTAAATCCTCGACTAGATCCTATGAAGAAAGGTCATGACTATTGCACTTTCGGTCTACACAAGTGACAGGAGCACACGCTGCTATTACCTCTCCTTGCTTAATAGTCCTCGTCTTGCGGCCACGGTAGCCGAGTGGTATAGGTATCGTATCGTGGCTTGCCTTGTCACGAGTTCGATCCTTGTACCACTAAAAACCCGACGTCTAGGGCAGCGATGCACGTTAAATCTGTGGAGAGCTGAAACGTCCTACCGTGGAGGGGTGTGGTAGTTAGGAGAGGAGGTGCCAGCTCAGGCATCGTCCACTCATTTGACCATGGTTCAAAATTACGTGGTCCGTCGCCAAAAGCCCTCGTGTAGCTGAAGAGTGCGACGTTAATATTCAATCAATCAACTAATAGTCCTCGTGTTGTCACTGATGTTAGCTATTCTCACTGGTATGGTTGAATTTGAAAGGTCCACTATCAGTACTCCTGCTTTTAAACTATCTGGGTCAGGATAATCAATTAAGCCGAATCGAAATTTTCTATTTTCTGCTACTAAACCGGGTATAATACATTCAGTTATTGGTGATGATGAGATGTTTGTTTTTGCAATAATTTTCTAGTTTGATTCAAATTGAATTTGTATGCAAAAAAGAGTGATGTCTTCAAATTTTGAATGCATATGGCTATTTTCAAAGTCCAATCCTTTTGATGTAAACACGAACTGTTGGGCACTCTGAACTTGTACAGGCAATGTGAGATCGTTGCTCTGATGCGTCGCTAAGTGAAAATAAAGTACTTTAACCAACTGCTCTGGAACTTATCGTATTTACCTGAATTTAAGCAGCACTAATTTTCCAGTGTTAATAATACTGAAAATGAGCGCAGCTTAGAATAGAAGGCAAACAATTTGTTGATTCAGGGAGAAATTGAGTTTCTAACCCTTTCAGAAGGAAAAATACAATTATCCATTTTGGCCATTATTGACTGCTCGCATAAGGGAAATTTTTTTGTACACGCTTTGTTTGAATCATCTAAACATCGAAAATATCCAACGAGTTCACTTTGACGCAAGCATGAAAAAAAAAACGAAGGTAATTTTAAGGCAGGGGGAAAATGGAATAGGACTGCTACCAGTAAATATTTGATACGCATGTAATAAATATGCATCGATGGCATAAGTAAAATAATATAATTTTTACTTGAAATTGCTCAACAGTCTTTGATAATTCCTTTACATTCTGTTGAAAAAATGTCGCATAACGAATGCAGTGGTTGGCAAGGAATACGACATCGTATGGGAAAATGGTGACGCCGCGTCCCGACACCATTTTCGAAGCCTGCTGTGACAGTGACGAATCATTTTCGAAACATAACTCTGACGATTAGAGTAGTTAAAGGTTCATGTATGTATTTGAAAGTTTTTAATACCGGTAAAATAAATTAATTATTAACTTCTATTCATTTTTCATTTTTTTTTTAATTCTGAAGTATTGGACATTAGTGAACTTTTTAATTCCACAAATTTTATTTTCCACGTGAAAATAAAATAAAAGCACACTAAGAATTTTACATGTAAATTTTGCTGTTGCTGACAGATGGGAAGTTATGTACCCAGATCCTGAATATAAGTTAATTTATAATTTGTGCGTTGATGCAGGAAATATTTCCCATTACAGTTTCGAATATTTGCTTTGTTTTCTTTGATTATCACTGGGAAAATATTACAACAGATGTATTTCTCAAAATCTGAAACAATAGAAACAGGATGTGTTTCGTGTTTTTTTTACTACTCAACTCCTTTGTTTGGTAGAATGTATTTCAAAATAGAGATTCCTTTTCTTAAGGAGTCATTGAATCATGAAAGTAAGATCAATTACTTTTTTCAGAATTAATTCAACGGGAATTGTAAAAACTAAACAGTTTTGGAACTATTGAAAGACACTGAATTTTTTTAAAGCGTTTTTCCCGAAGTATGCTGTGATATAGTGTGTTGCATTTTTACATTTTTTGTGTTCAAAAATAGTAGTATATTTTTCTATTTAAATATTTCGTTCACCACATTTAAGCTTCTTTCAAACTATTTACCAAAGAATTCCAAAGCAATTAAATTATTTAGTTATATTTATATACTATGAAATAATATAATTGCTTAAAACAGCCTATCAAATATTAATAAAGCTGTTATTCTCTTTAATCTAATATTTTTCCATTTCCACAACTGTGTTAACAACACACGTTTTGAGGAAGTTTAAAATTCAGAGTATATATATACAGGTAGTTACCAAAATAATGGAAACATCTTAGATTTATAAAGAATCCTTTATTAGTATGGTGTAGGACCATCTTTGGCATGTGCTACAACTTGGATTCGATTATGGTAAAGGGTGTTTTTTTAGAGGTATAGAACTTTAAATTGCAATAAAACAACGATGTATTATTCGATTGACATGAATTTTTTTTATTCGAAAGATAATCTTGTGGCATTACATTTTAAATATGATTTCTGGCATAGGACTGCCACGGCTAGCTCGGATGTAGTCCAATCTGGACGTCCAATTTTCGATGACTTTTTCCAACATTTGTGGCCGTATATTGGCAATAACACGGTGAATGTTGTCTTCCAAATGGTCAAGCGTTTGTGGCTTATCCTCATAGACCAATGACTTTACATAGCCCCACAGAAAATAGTCTAGCGGTGTTAAATCACAAGGTCTTGGAGACCAATTCACAGGTCCAAAACGTGAAATTAGGCGGTCACCAAACGTGTCTTTCAATAAATCGATTGTGGCACGAGATGTGTGACATGTTGCGCCGTCTTGTTGGAACCACAGCTCCTGGACATCATGATTGTTCAATTCAGGAATGAAAAAGTTAGTAATCATGGCTCTATACCGATCACCATTGACTGTAACGTTGTGGCCTTCATTGTTTTTGAAGAAGGATTCCACCAGCCCATAAAGCGCACCAAACAGTCAGTTTTTCTAGATGTAACGGTGTTTCGACATAAATTTGTGGATTAGCTTCACTCCAAATGCTGCAGTTTTGTTTGTTGACGTAGCCATTCAACCAGAAGTGCGCTTCATCGCTAAACAAAATTCGCTTATGAAAATCGGGAACAACGGCAATCTCGTTTTGGGCCCATTCGACGAATCTACGCCTTGCTTGATGATCGTTTTGATGAATTGCCAAACCAAACTGAGAATAAATCACTTGACAGCTGTTAAATCGGTCGCCCTCTTGGAAAGTAATGCCAACTTAAACTTCTATACATGGAAAAAAAACACTCTTTATATACAGGTAGTTACCAAAATAATGGAAACATCTTAGATTTATAAAGAATACTTTATTAGTATGGTGTAGGACCATCTTTGGCATGTGCTACTACTTGGATTCGATTATGGTATAAAATAACGATATCTTCTCATCAAGTCACCATGTTTCAAATTTATGATATCTGTGAGTAAAACATCTAACTGTATACAGATAGACTGAATACACTAGTGTGCAAAAATTAAGGACGAAGTCGAAAAATTGGTATATCAGCTGAACGAAGAGGCAGAGCGGACAGAAAGACCAATCAGGAGATTAAGTAAGGTGATGTACGGTAGCACATGCGCAGATATGCAGGTAGACGTAATGGGGGAGTGTCTGAGTAGTATAAAGCATGTTGTCGGTGTAAGATCAGTATTTCTGGCAAAGAGATTGCACGCCGTATAGCAGTTAAAATCACACCGAGTTGCTGCCTCAGCGAGAAATGGCGAATAATCAATCTGTTAGACGACATCTGGATGCTTTTACCCGAGGTCGAATCATTGGGAAGTTGGAGGAAGGCCGCAGTGTGACAAGTGTGGCTGCAGAGTTCGGAATTGCTCACAGCATCGTTTCACGACTTTGGAGACAATTTCAAACTACAGGAACAGCTATCCAGTGGTTAGGTAGTGGTCGTCCACGAAGAACCACACCCGCAGATGACCGGTACATTGTCTTACAGGCCAGAAGAAACAGGCGGCAGACAGCGGGAGAAATCGCTAGACACACGACACAGGCGACTGGACGACCGATATCGCGTTTTACCGTGGCCAGAAGACTGCACGATGGTGGTCTGTTTGCACGACGCCCTGTACGGTGTGTACCTTTAACGCCTGCCCATCGGAGAAGGCGTTCTCTGTGGTGCCGGGAACACCGGAATTGGGGAGACAATGAATGGGGACGAGTACTCTTTACAGATGAGAGCAGATTCAGTTTGAGTAGCGATTCTCATCGCATACTCATCTGGAGAGAGCGGGGAAGCCGCAATCATCCCTCGAACATCATTGAAAGGGACAGGTATGGAGGTCGCGGTGTTCTCGTTTGGGGAGGCATCATGCTTGGTAATCGTACAGACCTTCACATCTTCGACGCAGGTTCAGTCAACGGGACCCGTTATTGTAACGAGATTCTTCTTCCACATGTGCGTCTTTTTAGAGGCGCTATGGGTCTGCAGTTCCTTTTCATGGACGACAATGCACCATGTCATCGCACAGCAGCTGCCGAACAGCTCTTAGAGAGTGAGGATATTGAACGTAGGGATTGGCCGGCACGATCTCCGGATCTCAATCCCATCGAGCATGTATGGGATTTTCTAGGCAGACGCTTGGCAGCTCGTACCTTACCACCAGTAACGATTCGGGAGCTTCGATTGGCGCTGCAAGACGAATGGGCAACAATGCCTCAACAACTCATTGACACCCTCATTCTCAGCATGGGCAGACGCTGTGAAACCTGCCTAGCAGTCAGTGGAGATCATATCCCCTACTACAGACCGGATGTTTCTTGCTGGACACCCATCACAGGGATGTTTCGGCCTTCAGTCGCATTGCGCTCCATGCTACTTTTTCAATCAAGCTTCTTTTTATCCCTCTGATTTCTCTTTTAGTAAGTGTTGCTTACATACCTTACGTATTGGGGATCTTACGGTATTTAATGCGTTGATTTGGAAAGCTTTTGTACAAAGTTATATTGAAAAAACCGTCTCGTCCTTAATTTTTACACACCAGTGTAGTGTGTTTACAGGCCTCATAAATATTATGATGCTGACAGGTATTTTTGATGAGTATTTTCTTACACGGAATAGCCTTGAAAACTATACGTACAAAATACGACAGGTGATAGCGAACCATCCAGTTCTTGCACTGGAAATCAGATTAATAATATAATAATATAGCAAGGTCTATTTCTATAAAAAATTACCAATTTTTATGAAATGTAGTTGTTGTTACATGCATGGTGCAGTCAAGAGATGAATTGTTCAAGCTTTTCGTAGATTCATATTTTGCATTTAAGTATATTTTAAACTATAAGTAATTTATGTCTCAAAATAAAATCGATTCCCCTAAGTTTAGTTTTAAAAAAAAGACAGGGTCGAAAAAAATTTCTTAGCGATGGATTCTTATAAAGAAACACACCTATAAACGAGTTAAAAAAAAATGTAGTTTGTTAAAAGAGTAAGAAGTCAGATGTCTCTTCAAAACGCTTTCAAAATAAGCATAGAAAAACTATGACAGCAGAAATACCCATACTTACGAGCTTTCAAAAAAACTATAATTGAAAAGTTTCATTCAGTCAGTTATCATTACTACAATAGTTATGTTTGGGAACTACTGTAAATTTAAAAAAAAAATCTTTTTTATGCAGTGAAAATCGCATAACACGAAAAGAAAGGGACAGAAATATTTTTTTCGTGTTGAAAGAATTTCGTGTTAAAGGATATTGCAAATAAAAAAAACTATTTATCAACAGTATTAAGTTAATAAGTTTATTTTATTTGCATAGATATATGCATGTATTTAATAAAAAAAAATTTTTTTTTGAGTTTTGGAAAATAATTAAAAAAATTTTTTTTTGCATTGTTTTCTTTAACATCAGGTTGTCAACGAATTGTTCTATATTGTCCATTTTTTCATTCATTTCATCATTGAAATTTGCGTCTGCGCATACTTATCATGACGTTTCTCATTTCGGATGATATGGGAACAGGAGCTGCAGTATTCATTTTCTTCGTCGGAATTTGCATCAACGATGTTTTTTTGAGCTTTGAACGAACTCCAAAATGTCTTTGTCTGCTATAATTGGAACCTGTAGCGCACACAAAAATTTTTCTAGGGGGAGGTCCGGGGTCGAAAGTTCACCATTCTTGTATCATGCTCGTTTGATTTTGTCAATTTTCGGGAAGAAAACAGAGTAAAAAACGAATTATTGAATAAATAATTAGCATTAATTAATAAAATTAATCATTAATAACAAATGATTAATTAAATTCTACGTACTATATACTTGGAATTATAATCAATCCGAAAAAATCAAAGGCTTTGGGGGGTTCCGAACCCACTGATTGGAGCTATACACACAATATTATCTAAAGGGTGTTTTTTTAGAGGTATAGAACTTTAAATTGCAATAAAACAACGATGTATTATTCGATTGACATGAATTTTTTTTATTCGAAAGATAATCTTGTGGCATCACATTTTAAATACGATTTCTGGCATATGACTGCCACGGCTGGCTCGGATGTAGTCCAATCTGGACGTCCAATTTTCGATGACTTTTTCCAACATTTGTGGCCGTATATTAGCAATAACACGGCGAATGTTGTCTTCCAAATGGTCAAGCGTTTGTGGCTTATCCTCATAGACCAATGACTTTACATAGCCCCACAGAAAATAGTCTAGCGGTGTTAAATCACAAGATCTTGGAGGCCAATTCACATGTCCAAAACGTGAAATTAGGCGGTCACCAAACGTGTCTTTCAATAAATCGATTGTGGCACGAGATGTGTGACATGTTGCGCCGTCTTGTTGGAACCACAGCTCCTGGACATCATGATTGTTCAATTCAGGAATGAAAAAGTTAGTAATCATGGCTCTATACCGATCACCATTGACTGTAACGTTGTGGTCATCATTGTTTTTGAAGAAGGATTCCACCAGCCCATAAAGCGCACCAAACAGTCAGTTTTTCTGGATGTAACGGTGTTTCGACATACATTTGTGGATTAGCTTCACTCCAAATGCGGCAGTTTTGTTTGTTGACGTAGCCATTCAACCAGAAGTGCGCTTCATCGCTAAACAAAATTCGCTTATGAAAATCGGGAACAACGGCAATCTCGTTTTGGGCCCATTCGACGAATCTACGCCTTGCTTGATGATCGTTTTGATGAATTGCCAAACCAAACTGAGAATAAATCACTTGACAGCTGTTAAATCGGTCACCATCTTGGAAAGTAATGCCAACTTAAACTTCTATACATGGAAAAAAACACTCTTTACTTACAGAAGACTTGAAAAATGCAGCATTTATCTGATGCATCAAATCATAATGAAACAAAATGGTATCCATTACTAGTAAGATATTATAATGCTAACATTATAATATCTTACTAGTATTGGATACAATTACGTGTGAATTGGAGGGCATTCATGTAAACATTTTAAATTTAGAGTCTACTGAGGGCGAAATTGCTGAAATTTTGGCGAATCACCTATACAGTGTAATAAATGAAAACAATTTGAAATATAAAGTAGTTGCACTAACAGAAGATAATACAAAAACAAATTTTGGTGGGCGAAGACACAAAGGAGTAAATAACGTCTATGTAAAATTACAAGATTTATTCCAAAACAAAATACTAGGCATTGGTTGTAATGCACATATTTTGTCAAATGCAAACACAGTGTAATCTTCCATGCCAATTGACGTAGAAACAATAACAACAACAATTTACTTGTATTTTGGTCGTTTTACGGTTCACATGACTGCTTTAAAAATTTTGTGAAGATGCAAATGTTGAATACAAGAACCTGCTTAGAGCGTGTTTTATAATTATTCGAGCCTCTCCGTTCATATTTTTTAAGTTTAGACAAATGTCCAAAAATTCTAGAATTTTTTTTTCAATAATGAAATACCAGAGGTGTTAATGTATTTTGTTCATATTCAGACATCTGATTTCCTCAAAACGATTCAAAAATTGAATGTGAACATATTTCAGCTACAGAAGTATAACTTATTTTGAACGATTTTGTCCTTCAATATAAATCACGATTTAAAAATTTATTTCTTTAACAATAAAAAGGATATTGTCAAACTCAAAGGAATCAAATCTGGGCATAACGGAAAAGTTTACCAAAGAAGCATAAAATATTTATGAAATATGTTTCCTATATGTCGAAGAATGGTCGATAATAAATATCGGAATAAATAACAGGAATTTATCGCAAGTAAATTGGACAGATATTGAAAATTTTCTTGAGTTTTTATCAAAAGAAATGCCTGATATTAAAATCGATGACAATCATCTGTTTGAAGAAATTAGAATATTGAACGTATATCTAAACACTGATAAATTACGACAATGGGAAAATCAACATATTGAGATTAATAAAAGAGGGGTGGAAAGTTTTAACCATTTTAAAAATGAGCACATTTGATATGAAAATTTAGTTATTCTTGTTGAGTTTACGTTGAGTTGTCCTGGAACTAATGTAGCAGTTGAAAGAGTTTTCTCGCTTGTTAATGTTTTTGGAGAAGTGAGAAATCAAGATTGAACGTTGATACTTTAGCTGCAGCACTTACCATAAAATTCAATATGAAGAATATTTCATGCTCCGATGTTTCCAGTATTTTGTTAAAAAATGATGTACTGACAAAAAAAACATTCAATGGAAAAATATTCCTTTAATTAAATAATTAAAAGGGATGTAAACATAATTGTTGTATTTCTGTTTAAATTAATAAAATGTTTCATTTATTTGCGATTTACTTTTTTCTTAAACTTTTTGTCCTCCTTTTCATTTTAAAACAATTGGTCACCTTATTATAAAACATCTAAATTTTTTTTAAGAAAATGATAAATATTGTAGTAACAGAGGTGTTGATGGATGAAAGAATGCATAAGAGGTTGGGTATGTTATTCCTCTTTCAACGAGAACTTCGTTGGGAGTAGTGTATTTAGTCGTGTTTGTTAGAAAAGTAATTTATGTCTATATTTTTAAGTTCAGATTAGTAATCGTTTATCTTTTTGTATCTGGCAATGAAAGAAACAGATGATGAATTTAATAAGTTGCTTTGAACTGTAAAACCAGCTTGGGAAACAGAAATATAATAACGGAGTGAACGGAATAAAGATGTTTAATATTTTTACCTTCTGAAATGGATGCAGTGGCGTAACGGAGAACATTTGGTCCCCCCCTGCGAAGTCAAGTTTTGGGCCTCCAAGTTGGATTTTACAAAGGGGTTAGCTACTTGGCAGCAGCCAGGCTTTGGGCCCCCTAGAACCTGCCCAATCATTATAATAATCATTATAATAATTAGTAAAAAAAGGTAGTTTTAATATATTTTTAAAAAATAGAAAACAAAGTACCATTTTTATTCAACTGGGAATTACTTAAATAAATTTTAATTCTTTATAGTATTTTATTTTTTAAATCTGTTGCATCAGTTAAAATATACTCAAATTTTAAATATTTAATAACTACTTATCAGATTCAAAGAGTTTATAACTTCATCATTTATAAAAATAATTTCATGAACCTTTTTTTTCCGTGTATCGAACATTTCAAAAAATATTCACAATTTTAATTCAACATTTAATACAGTTGTGAAATTTTGTAATTATAAAAATTACTTTTCTCAACGTACGACTATTTTTAAAAAGGTACATTTTCGATTCCAGGGCCTAAAAAGTTGCAAAGTGAATGAGTGAATATTAAAGTTCCACTATTCACTTACTCGAGAGATTTCATAGCGAGAGGGGACGGGGAATTTCCATGACAGTGGACTATGCATTGAAAAATGTTCATGCAATGCCGAGGGGAAATAAACCTGTCTGATAGAAAAGAAGCGAAAAAATTTCGAAACAGTGGATTTTAAATTATACACTCGTTAAAAGCCCAAGCAACGCCGGGCTAAGTGGAGGAAGGGGGAGGGGTGGAAGTCATTTTGAAAAAGAGTATTAGAAGTGCTGATTTTGTGAAGGAAAGAAAAAATTTATAAAAGTAGGGAAATCCAGAGCAACGCCGGGCCATGCAGCTAGTATTTTATATATTTGCTGTATAACTTTTAGTTACATTTACAATAATTTAATATGGGATTATATATGGACAACTTTAATTTAGGAAAGAACATAAAGATGCAAAATAAAAGAATTTTTTTTATGTGTAACTGTGCCTTTGTTTATAAAACTTTAACGAATTCTTTAGCTTCCTTTTTTGTATGAGTAAATAAAATATTAATAAGGTGTTAAAATATCCTATTCAAGAAGGGCCAGCCATCTGGGAGCGGATGATATTCACTGGAACCCAGAGATTGAGAGGGAACCAACATATATATGATGAAGAACTAAGATAATGTATTCTTGCACATTAAGAGAATATTCCTTACGTTTTGTGAAAAGTGCATTTTATCGTAAACTTTTCTTGATCTCTGAATTTCGGCAATCGGAAAACAAATTATTGATGACGTCAGTGTTTAATTTCGATATGTGCTTCAAATCGTGCTCGCCACAAAAGGGAACCATTTTTGGATCCCTTGGTGACTGGATATGAAAAGTGGATCGTGTGCAAACGCGAGGCTAGAAAGAAAGCGTATGTTTACAAAGGGGAGACATCACCATCCACATCCAAAGCGCGCGTGCATCAGAAGGTTATGCTGTGTTGTTGGTGAGACAGCATGAGTAATAGTGCACTATGAGTTGCCGAAAGAAAAAACGATCGTTGCTATTCGCAACTTGATGTTTTGAACAAAGAAATTCAACTTTAACGTCCATCTTTGACCAACAGAAAGGGTATGATCCTTTATCACGACAACGCTAGACTACTTGAAGCAAGAAACATCGCATAAAAAATTGCATAGTTGGGTTTGGGAAATTTTATCTCATTCAGCATGTATTCCTGATATTGCACCATCGGACGATCATATGTTCAGGTCACTGCAAAACTTTCTTGATGGAAATGAATACCGTAAAATCCGGCGTATAACGCGCACTTTTAACTCAAAAAATAAGACCAAAATTTACGGGTGCGCGTTAACGCCAAGTGTAAAAATGACAGTTTTAGAAATAAAAGAACAGATGAGCATAGAAAAGAAATTAGATTTCTACATATATCGAAACGTTGTTTATTTAAAAGAAATGACACTTCTTATGAACTTAAAGAGAAGAAGTATATTATTTTTTTCTAACGCTTGAAATAATATCTCGAATAAATTACTTAGAAACATAAGAGCATTGTGCACGTACATTTCAGATTTCTTCGTAAAAAGAGGGTACACCTAGTTACCTAAAAATTAAAAATTGCTGCTTGAAAGTAAGGTGCGCGTTGTATGGCGGTGCGTGTTATGTACCGGATTTTATAGTTTATAAATTATGAGTGTCTATATATAAATGGCAGTGGAAGAATACTTTGTCACCAAAACAGATAACTTCTTTTCCAGGGGTTATATAAGCTGCTGGAACGCTGACAGGCAGTTGTAACTCACAAAGGACATTATATATCAGATTAATTATAAATAAAAAAGGAAAACTTTGTTTTTTTTCTTTAGAAAAAACTGCAGAGCTTTCCCTTACACCTAATAGTATGGGTTGCTGTTGCAAATGCAGAGACGAGAGTGTGAGGAGAGGAGTTTACTACTAGATGATGGACAAGCGCCTGAGATTTCTCTTCTCGCCTGTGGCAACAGGGGCAGGGGAAACGCTCCGAAAAGAGAAAGAGGGAAGTCCTCTTGATGCGTGTGGAGGGATCAGATTCCTTTGAGCTTGCGTGATAAATACAAGACGCACATAATTTTTTATACACATCCACGTAAACAATGTAATAAATGTTTCATTTAATTGAGAGATACACACGCACTCTCTCTCTCTGACGTCACCACATCATTTATTTTAGACTCAGCTTATTAATTTGTAAATGAGTTCTGAATTTACAAATAAATTGCGTGTGTATATTTTGCAATATTACTCAAAATTTACAATATCAAAAAACTATTTGAATTTCAAGCAAAAACAATTGTTCTGGATTCAGCTTTTAAGTTAGTCAATAAGGTTAAAGCCGAAATTCAAAATTTAAGAGCAAAATTTAACACATTTTTAGGTGAAGTAAAGCACATAATTTGAAGACAAATACATATATATATATATATATATATATATATATATATATATATATATATATATATATATATATATATTCAATAAAATGATAACAAGGATTACTTTTATAACAGTGATAATGTGTTAAAAGTTAAACGAACAAAAAGAGGAAATAGGAAGAAAAGAACATGTAAACTACCAGTAGAGATAGTTTCTAAAATTAAAGATTTATGTAGCAACTTTGAAAAGTCACTTGTGGCCGCGGTAGCTGAGTGGTATAGGTATCGGATCATGGCTTGCTTTGTCTCGAGTTCGAGCCCAGTGCCACTAAATACCCGCCGTGTACTGCAGCAATGCACGTTAAATCTGCCGAGAGCTGAAACGTCCTCCTGTTGGTTGGTGTGGTAGTAAGGAGAGGGGGTGCCAGCTCAGGTGTCGTCCACGTCACTTGACCATGGTTCAAAATTACGTGGTCCATCGCCAAAAGCCGTCGTGTAGCTGAACAGTGCGACGTTAATATTCAATCAATCAATCAATTGAAAATTCACTTAACATTAAAAAATTAAACATTTCTTGTTTGGTTTGAACAAAAAAGAAATTAGGTATACTAAAGATATCCTCAAAAAGAATGATTTTTAAGAATGCCATGCCTTACATATAATTAAGGATATTATTAATTTTCTCATTCATAAAATCAATATTGTAGATAAAGATTTAGTAAATAGTTCAACTGAGTATTGTACCATACTATTCATGAATAAATCACATACTAACATAATTTCTCAAAAACAATTAACAAGTATGTCAATGCCTTCATATAAATAATGTTTTCATTAAGAAGGCTTTTAAATAAATTTAAAAAATATGTAGCTCAATTTTTAATTACAATAATATTAATGATTTGCAAAATAATAACAATATTGTTTGTAATTGTAAAGATTATTCTGATTTTATAAATGTTCATTACAAACACGTTGTAACAGGTAATTTATAAATAACGTTAAACATAATACTCTCAGAGAAATAATGACCAAAGGTACTAGTTATAGATTAATGATCTCTAATAATAACAATGCTATTAAATAACAAATTTCTGAAGATATTAATAACTTCATTACAAAATTAAAAAATAAATATATAGTTTTCCTGTTGAAGCTTTTAGGGAATTTAAATGCAAAATTTTCAATGAATTACTGAACACTAATAATAAAATGGTTAGTGATATAATTTACAAAAATATTAAGAATCAAATTGCAGAAATACAAAAGAACTTTATTATCGTTTATGTTGATAAAGTTCCGGGTAATTATGCAATTATTTGCAAGTGGCTTTATGCTAATATGTTAAACAAACATTTTCGAAATAATACTGCTTTTAGTATGTCTAATTCAAGCAAAAGAGAAATTTTTAATCGAATATTTGCTTTCTATAAAGAACTAGATTTACGTATTTCGGATATTAAGTTCCCTTGAACTTTCTTAACTGCAAAATTTCATAAAAATCCTATTAAATTTAGAATTACAACGAATGGTTTTAAAATTTATATTACATATCCAGTCAAGACACTACAAAATATTATTCAATCCACATTAAACAAAATTGATAATTCTATTATTGTTAAGAATAGTTTGGACATTATTAGTATATTCAAGGAAAAAAATTACTTTTATTCATACCTATAATTTTGAAGATTCATTTAACTCCATATACATAGGAGAGAGGCATGTTTAAGATTCTTAAAATAGCATATAACAAATATTTTTTGAATAATGAAATATGATAAATATCTTTCTATTACTCAACTAATATAAAACGAAACTTATATTTTCCATAATAACTCTTATTATCAGCAAATTAAAGGATTATCACAAGGTGGACCTGCTAGTAACTGTTTAGCCAATATTCATTTGCACTTTTATGAAAATGATAATATTAGTTACGAATCTTGTTACTTTTTTAGATACATAGATGACCTAGTTATTTTTAGTAATATAGTAGATTTTGTTCCTAGCTTTAATTATTATCCCCGCTATTTGAAATTATTAAAAACTAATTACAATAATGAGTCAGTTTTTTGTACCTTCAATTAAAAGTTAAGAATAATTTGCTAATAAGTAATATTTTTGATAAAAGAGACTCTTTTGATTTTAACATTATAAAAAGGCCATTTTGGTGTAGTAAACTACACCTATCAATATTTAGAAAAATTATCTTAAATTTTATAAAACAAAACAATGATTTAGTTTCTGATAATGTATTAAAACAATGTAAATATAAAAAATTCTGTAATAATTGCTTGGAATGCAACTAACCAAGTAAATTCTTTTTTAAATATATTTTTATGTTATATTAACCCTATTTATTAATTTAGATTATTAATTTCTTTAAATATCTTAAGATTAGTTTAATTTAAAAATATATCTTAAGATTAGTTTAATTTTAAAATGTATCTTATGCTTAGTTTAATTGAGAAATAACTATCTAGGTGGCGCCACTATTTTTTTGCTTCTTGTGTTAATACTCTATTTTAACACATGATTTAGCGCGGGGTTTTGTGCATAAGACTCTTAGTCGTTACATTTTTTTATGGTTCGCATTTTTACATGTATAAGTTTTTATTCTAATTTTTCTATAGAATTTTTTTTACTATTCCTCTCTATGATAGAAACATAATTGTTCTCTCTTCCTTTTCATTTTACTTTACTGTCTGGTTTATCATCCACATATTTAAGAAATAGGCTTAACTTTTCAACATGGCTCTGTTTTTTCCTATTATGTCGAAAATGTATGCTGTATGGGAAAGGTTGGTACCATAAAGTGGTTTTAACCCTAAATCGCTGGCCTAATTTAGCGACAGCCTTAGAAATCATAATAGGTCACCATTTTAGTCCAAAGACTCTTTTTGTATCTTCATTTGTTATGTCTCTTGAACTCCAATTTCTTTCTTCTTTGGACTTGTAGGCTAAGCAACTTTTTTACTTGGTACCTTATTTTATTTTATTATACTATATATATATATATATATAGTCAAAATTTTATACTAAAGGGATATGAACAATCAACAACCAAAAGTGTAAAAATCGAAATTGCAAGATAATCAGACATAAGATTTTAGAAAGGAAATATTAAAGATTAAAAATATAATATAGAATTTAAAATATAAAAATAATTATGGATGCTACAGTATTATAAATAATGCTGACATGGGACAGCTATATATATATATATATATATATATATATATATATATATATATATATATGTTAGGTTGTTACTGGGATGAATTCGTAAACTCTTTTGACAGAATAATCTGCTTATTTTTAAAACAAGAATAAATAAAATGAAGAATAACAATTAATGAATTAAGTTAAACATTTAAACGCGCGCGTCATTGCCTAATTGGCTTTCGTTATTTTTTAAGAGTTATTACGGCTCTACCGATGTGCGTCTGTCCCTCCTGCGTTCTCAACGTCTTCTGTCTCTTGTGTTCTCATGTCTCTTCTCTCGCTGCCTCTTCCGTTGGAGTCATTGCCCTCTCGTTTCCTTTCGAAGCCACCTGGGAGGGGAGGCTAGGGGGCTTGCAGTAGCTCGTAGCGCCGTCCACTTCACAATCGGCCATCCTGAAAGTGAGCTGACCACAGTGAAAGAAAATCCAAAATGTTGTAAGAAAACCTATAAAACAAAAATTGAAAACCGTGAAAAGAAAAAATAACAAGTGCGATGCTTTCCAGTATTTCACGCAGGTGTTTTTTTTCTGGAAGTGGGTCGTCATTGCTGCTCACAGCTATTAAAAAAATATAAAAAGGGAAAGAGAAAAAGGAGTTAAGTTCGTTATTCAAAGTTCTGTTCACAGAGATCACTATGGGTGAGGGGGTACTCAAATTGCAGTCGTAAAATCGTCAGGCATCACCGGTTGACCACATCATCGTGAATTCGACAGCTGTGGATGTAAGATGAGGACCTTCGTGTTGACCAACCTTGGGTCGTAATTTGAGTCCTGTTCCGAATTGGGTTCTATTGATTGTCACTGGTTCGTCTTTTTTATATATGTGTAGTTGTTTGCCTTTTTTAACGAACTGGGCTTTACTCTTGTTTGGCTCTTTCAACTTCGTATCCAAAATGATGGAGTTAAGGAAATCAATCTATCTAAGCAAAACATTTTTCTCTTTCGCAAAGGCTTGATTCTCATCACTATCACTTGCTCTATTAGCCTTTCTTCCACCAGACTTGAACTTCTTAGTTTTGCACTTGCTAGGGTTAATTTCTCGTTCTTTAGTTGACATCGTTGTTTTAGGATGATCGTTTGATTCCGTTAGTGCCTTTACGATGAATATTTTTTTCTGTTAACGATTTATATTGAATTTCTTTCTCAACAAGTCGCTTTTCTGTAATTTTAAACGTCTCTTGTAACATCTTGTACTTTTCTTCAAGTTTAACTAACTTTTGTCAACATTTTCTAAATTTAATTCTTCTAATTTATGCAATTTATCTAATAATGCAGTTTTTTTCTAATGATAATGTAGATGTGTTACGTACGTGCATTTCTAAATTTCTACATTTATCTTCTGCATTTTTTAATTTTAGTTGTAATACTTCTAGGGCATTATCTTTTAATTCCGATTGGTTATGTGCCTTAGATACATTAATTAAATTAATAAAGTGATCCTTTCTCTTAGGTATTGATTCTATACCATTGCACTAATTTTAAATTCAGTTTGTTTTAAAACATCTTTTCCTATAATTACATCAATAGCTGTTTGCAAATTGTCAATAACATAAATATCCGTCATAAATTTGCTATCGTCAAAATCAATAGTAGATTTAAAAGATCCAAAGGGTTTAATTTCACTCTTACCGAAAGAAATTAAATTTATTTTCGTAGGATTTATCGTCGGTTTTCCAAGAATTTGATAAACACTTTCGCGTATCAAAGTAATAGTACTACCCGTATCAATAAGAGCACCAAAATCACAGCCATTAATTTTAACAGTTTTACGTATTTCGGTTGAGGAATTGATTACATTAACAACTTCATTAACAACCTCATTAACAACGTCATTTTTAACATTAGGTTTTTTAAATACACACTAAGAGCTTTTATGACCAAATTGGTTAGAATTAAAACATTTCAAACCTTTATTTTTATGGTAACATTTATTAGAGGTATGATTAAATAATTCACAATTATATAACAACGTGTACGAACACATTACTCTTATTAACAGTAGCATCATTAAATTTACCTTTCTTATGAAACTTATTAACAGAACACATATTTTTATTAGATGTAGGAAAATCATATTGCTTAACATTTGTACGCTTATTTTTGATACCAATAGTATAAGAATTATTTTGCATAAAAAAATTTTCATATATTTTTAACTTTTCTTTAAATTCTGAAATACTTTTACATGCATATAAAATCAATTTATTATGGTTTGAATCAGGTATACCATTTATGCAATACATTATTAAACTCTAGTCATCCAAAAGAAAGTGTGCTTTTGAAGCAATTTCGTGCATGGCCAAAAAATATTCTAATAGAGGTTCTGTAGGGCGTAATTTCCGTTTTTGCATTTCCTTGCGAACGTCATAAGAACAAAATAAATCTTCAAATTCTTCAATTAATGTAGCTTTAAGATAATTTTACGATAATATGTTATGAAGAGCTTGGATAAAAGTTTTTCCAGGACCTTGAAGTAAAC
>BMAU01002563.1:0-35072 GCA_019973935.1 Trichonephila clavipes
ATTCATTTTTATTTTACCAATAGACATAAGTAATTGCATTCACGTTCTAGAATTTCCTTGTTCATGTAATATTCAGCCTTTAACTGTAATAAAATGTTTTTAAAATCATTTTCCAAGTTTTGAATATTTATATAGTATTTTTAAATATTTATTAACTTTTTATCGGAAAACACCTAATAAATTAGAACACTTAGAATTTAATATCTCATCATTATCTTTAAGCAGGGGGAAAAAACCTTTTATTTTTACACTGACACTTAAATTACGTCAATTATAATTTTGGCTATTATTGTTGTTAGAAGTTGATTAAATATGGAAAAATATAGTATGGAAAAGTCTTCAATTTTTTTTTTTCATTGATAAGAATTTTTACATCTTTTATAGCTTTTTTAGAGAAAAATATTTTTCAATTATTTTACACAGATATAAATATAAAAGGGCTTTACTAAATGAAACAAATGCTTTAATTCATTTAAGTTGATACAGCACTAAAAGAAAACCAAATAGAATTTTAAAAAATGAAGAAATTTCAAAAGTGTATTAGCATATACTGAAAACGTACAAAAATAAAAATGCATTTTCAAATGTAAAAATATAATAAATGTATAAAAATAAAAGTTAAGATTTTCAAGTTTTTTTTTTAAATGTGGTAGTTTGTTCTGAAAGATGCTGAAAATTTGATGTTATAACTTGAGAAATCTATTTATATTCTTTACAATCACTCCTTTTTGAGAATCTTGTTGTTTCCCTGTTTTGGTTGTTAAAAATTCAGGATTTATTTTCCACAAATTTTTTAAAAAGAACAGAATAGTTATTTTTTTTTTTTTTTTTCAAAATCTAGGAGTTAAAAAAAAAAAAGTAATGAAAAAAAAAAAACATGGGTAGTAAAATAATATATATATATATATATTGTACTGTAGTTTTTATTCACTTCCAAATTATATCTCTTACTAGTCAATTATAATTTAAAAGAACTACAGTAAAAAATAATCTTTTGTATAATAAATCAACTCTAGAAGCAGTGTGATCTGATTTAGAAAACACCGCCCTTCCTAAGGAGTTTAATGTATTACTACGCGTAATTTTCCCGCGTAATAATCTTGCATACGGTTGCTAGAATCCTATCCTCTCAAGAATGGCGATCGACCCTTGGCTAGAAAAGAGGATTTGGCGTTCGAAAATCTTCCGCATATTTTCCGAAATAGTTCTCCATTTTACCTGAAGGGAGCGCTGTAAGCGACATTCTGTGATTGGACCAAAATTGTGTGGAACGGGTTACCAAACAATATGATTTATCGCGCTTGTTTGGCGCATTTTTTTAGTTCAATTCTAGGGTGGGCGATAGTAAAGCTGTTCCATTTCGATGTCGAAAATCCTATTACCAGAAAGAGTTTCAGAATCAACATTAAATAAAGTGTCCCTTAATCCTCTTCCCAATTTTTCAGAACTAATACTTCCTTCACTAACTTTTTTTTTTAGCAGTGTGGAAATTCCCATGAAACTTTCGCTTCTTCTGACGTCTCTTTCGTTCATGTCCCATGGCAGAAACTTAAAGAATACTAAATAAGTAATTTTATAAAATACGAAAATCAAAATGAACTTATTTCAGTAAAAACTAGAATGAAGAACAGTTAGCAGTAATATCAAACGTTAAGAAGTAAATAAACACATATCCTGAAATTGCCAGATGTGAAAACTTATTTTATAAAGAAAAATAAGTGAGGCTTTTTAATAGAGTTTAAACAAAATATTAAAATATACTTTAGTTCAAAATATATTTTTCAAAAAGTGGAAAGAAACCGAAAAAAACCTTCAGTTTTGTTTTCAGAATGCCACTTCCGGTCGGCAGTTACCAACCGGAAGTGTCATCTGCTTTTACTAAAACAGTTGTAACTTTTGTTCTAGTGAACGAAAAATAAAAAAACTTGGTAATTTTATAAAGCTAATAAGTTGGTCTACAAAATAGAATCATAAAAAAAAATTTGTCAATTCTTGACCAAATCCCCGATTTTAGGGTAGTCGGATACCTTAAGTTATCGAAATATGATCTGACCCTACGGGAGCACATGCAACGTATTAATGAAAAGCAACTTAACATTATCTGAGCCATGACATCCAAAATGAATTGCATTAATGCAGTGTTTCTCAAACTTTCAATACTGGTGACCCAATTTTCAATCATAATTTTTGTCGTCCCCCCCCTGTACAACAATAATGTATTTACTGCAATAAAAAGGCCCTTAGAAAGAGAGACGCTAAAGTTACAATACGATCTTAATTATAAACCGTACAAATTAATACGAAAAGTGTATTAAATTTTGTATATGTAACTTTTAAGTAATAAATATTTTAAGAAAATTACTTAAAAGATATATTTCTTACTTATTATCATGTTATTTTTCTTTCTCTAATTTTTAAATTGGAACAGATCACAAAATGATATATTTAATTAAAGATTTATTTCCTTCAGCATTCATTTCTCAAAGTACAAATGTCATTAGAAAAATAGTCTAGTCTATGTTACTCTCTATCATATCCATCACATCTGGCATTATAGGATACGTTTGCGTGAGTCTGGGCAACCTATTGAACGTCTGCGCAAAACGTGTAAAAATGCTTTTCCTCGTACAATTCCAGTCAGTTTTGGTCGACTCTATATTTCTATAGCTACCGTATCTAGCTTGAATGTACATTTTTTAATTTACACGTTAATTGTAATTCACGGTAATTAAGTATTTACGGCAGTAGATTAAAACAAAATCATACATACATTTGTAAGTCGTAAGCAAACATTCGACTATAATAAAGGATCAACAAGTACACAGACGAGCATGGTTCCGAAAATTAAATCAAGGCAATAAATATTCTCAAAAATACTTAAATTTTTGATTTACCACTTCTGAAGTAAATGATGGGGAAAAAAGCCCCAGCTCGTTATGTGTTAAAACTTACAAATCTGAAGAACATGTGAAAGTTGTTTTTAAAACCATGTAAAATCATTTAGCTATGTTGGCAAAGAATCTTAAGAAGTATTTTCTGGATTAGGACAACTTGGTAGCAAGTTACGAGTGGAATAGGGATCTATTTCAAGATACTCCAGAAGGGCTCTCAATTTCCGAAGAAGAAATCTTCTTAGATTTCACATCCAGTGAAAAATTAAAGGGCAATTTTGTAATAAATCGCTCTTTAAATTTTGGGTAGAGGTGGATGAAGAATTCTCTGTACTGAAAACAAAAGCACTTCGTATACTATTACCATTTTCAACATCCTACCTTTGTTAAACCGGATTTTCTGCGGTGGATGCTTTGAAGACAAAATATAGATCTCAGTTAAATACACAAAAATAACTCTTTAAGTGTCAATTTCTGATATTAAACCTTCCTTTGAAAAACTTTGCTCTACAAGACAAGCCCATGGAAGTCCCTAATAATTATTAAACTTGTTCTTAATTTAGTATTAAGAGAAAGTATTTATAAAATACTTTCTTCAGTACTGATACAATAAACGTATACTGGCTGAAACACCGGCTCTCTCTTCGTACGAGTTCATTTTTAAAAAAAATAAAACATTATTCTTGATATACTAGCTGAATTGTAAGGAGAGTAAAACTGCGTGTACGACATTGTATACAAAAATGTAAAATGATTTTTTTTAGATGAATGCTATAATTGTAAATAACTGTTTAAAAGAACTGTAATTTTAAACCTCAAGGAATTAGCATTTAGAATTAATGTTAAATAATGAAAAAGAATATAAAATTCCGATGAAGAATAATTGTGTTACTTTTTAATATTTAAAGCGAGAAGACTTCAAAATGTTTTAACCCGGGAGCAGGCACGCACTTGATACTAACGCTAATGGTAGTGCGGGGGACTCAGTCACCCCAATCATTTGTTAATAAATATTTTTACTGCGCACGATACAAATCAGAAAAAATTCCAGTGAATAATTTAATTAAGAGAAAGTTTACTTACCGGCTTTCAAGGACTATTCAATTTTTCTTTGATGATTTGAGAAAAAATTCAATAAAACTGAACTAAAATGATTCAAACGTGCAAGACCTTAATAAAGGACGCAAATCAGAGACACTTTTCACTAATATTACAGAAATGTTATTTGCAGGCAAAGCTGTCATATTTTGTTCCAAGTTATTGTAGTTTTAATGAGCTTTCATGATCGAGTGAGTGAATATTAACGTCGCACTGTTCAGCTACACGAGGGCTTTTGGAGACGGACCTCGTAATTTTGAACCATGGTCAAGTGACAAGGACGATACTTGAGCTGGCCTCTTTTAACTACCACACCACCCCAACAAGAGGATGTTTGAGCTCTCGACAGATTTAATGTGCATCTCTCCCCTACATGGCGGGTCTTTAGTGGTACTGGGCTCGAACTCGTGACACCTTTGGTGATCAACAAATAGCAAATTGAACTTTTTCTTTCTTGTGTCTTTTTGACAAGGCGAACTGAACCTTGTGGTACACTTATGGCTTCATATTTTAAGTTGATGGAGTTCTTTAGGAAGCATTTGAAATTTTTCCTTTCGTTTCATAGCATTTCTCAATCATGAATAATATGCATACTTTCAGCAGGTTCTTCTTTTGCTTGATCAGTTTCAATTTCCTTCAATAGAGATCACAGATGCCCCGCGCTACCACTCCAGGGTTAATAGTGTATTCAGAAAAAAATACGGATGATCTAAAAGGTTGTCGTTTTTCATTATGCTTTATATGTTTGAGATTACTCCTAAAAATATAAATCATGGCCAAATAATCCTTTAAATCAATCATTTTTCCAAATATCGTAAAACTCTTTATTATTTACAATTTCTCTAAGCGAAAAACAAACACATAAAAGATGGGACGGAGCTAATGTAGAACTAATCATACCAGTAGGTTTGATTGATTGAATATTAACGTCGCACTGTTCAGCTACACGAGGGCTTTTGGCGACGGACCACGTAATTTTGAACCATGGTCAAGTGACGTGGACGACACCTGAGCTGGCACCCCCTCTCCTAACTACCACACCACACCAACGGGAGGACGTTTCAGCTCTCGACAGATTTAACGTGCATCGCTGCTTTACACGGCGGGGGTCCAGTAGGTTTGAAGGTCAATCAAATGATTAGCAAATGTATTATGCAGCCTGGCTAAAAAGTGAATCATGTCTTCTTTTTCTTTTTCTACAACTAATGTACAGTATTTCAATAATAATTACAGTGATGAATTGCTTATCTTCTTAGAATTTTTCTCAGGGTCTGGGTTTCCTTTTTTTTTTTTTTTTTTAACGAGTAATATTTTATGTTAAAACGTAAAAACAAATCTCTCATTGAGGAAATACAGCAAATTAACTCTCTAACCGGATAGCACGGAAAATTCCGTCAGTGTAAAGATGCTTCGAAAATGGACTGCACGGATTTTTCTGCCTTCAAGTAACGTTTTCAAAAGCGGATTAGCCGCACTTTTCTGAAATCCTTTCCCCCTTTTAAGGTTTAACATCTTGAAAGATAATGAGGGACGGAGGAAGCAACACAGCAGGAGTTTTATGGCTCGCAGGGAATCCCGTGTTTTGACCCTGGGGCAATCGTAAAAAATCGAGGGGAAATTTCTTTAGACCCCAGGAAGTGTTTATTCGTTACCTCGTATTTTAAAAGTTTCCGAAAGTCCCAACGCATAAGTAAAATATGTTACAATTCCCTTTTGGTTTCATAATAATTTCAAACTGTAACAAGTTGGGGCGTGTCAGGGCAATCTGCTATTTTATATAGTTAGACAAATTATCTTTTTTTAAGTATATTCTTTCGCTTCATTTTTCTTATTTTAATCAAAGCTTTCAGTTTTTGAAACATGATTATTTTATTATAAGATACCGAAAAAATTAATAAAACACCAAACTCTTTAAAATTTGAAACCTTTTCAATTTTCCAACCACTAAAAATGAATAAATTTAAACTTCATCAAATCATTAGAAACATTTTCTTACACTTTGATAAAAATAATAACGAAAAAAAACTAATTAAGATTTATTAGTTTTTTTTTAGATTTCAAAGCCCAAGTGTTCAGGGAAGTTTAAGTACAGTGCCTAGTTATATATTGTTAAAATACACCGAATTATATTTGAATTTTAAGTGCTTGAACTTCAGTTTACACCAAAGACAACATGAATGAAGATTTTCCCACATTTTTTTTATAACTTGAATGTTTGAATAAATGGTAATCAAAAATATACGGAAACATTTACAGTAGACATTTATGCATATAAATAAACATAAAAATCAATTTTAAATTCGAGCTATTCAAAAACATTCGAATTATTCAAAAATATCTATTTATGCAAAATACCTCAACATTTGTCTTTTTTTAAAGGCTAACTGAATAAGTAATTAAAATCTGGATATTTTTTTGAAATCTCGGCCGTATAAAGCTAGAAATTTTATGTTAGGAATTCCATTTGAAATTTCGAAAAAAAAAAATACATCGCGCAGTTAAAAATTATTTACCATAAGTTTTAGCAATTGTTTGAGTATAATAAAAATTTCAAATTTTATTATATAGCTTCTTTGGTATCTTTTAATATATTTCGAAGATTTCATACAATTCAGTTGAAAACCGAATGCAAAGAGCAAAAAATATACTAAAAAAATTGACGAATATACAATTACAATAAATTCTTACATAGAAGCAAAACTCAGAAGCTAAAGCGTAGGAATAAAAAAAGTTTGAGTATATCTGAAGTAGTTTTCGAAATATTTATTTTAAAGTTCAGAAAATTTGTGTACGTTATGTTATACTTAATATTAATTAAATGGTTAAAATAATGTGTTAATATTAGTCATGTAATCGTTTGATGACACATTCATATACTAATAAAAATTATCATGGTCATTGATGCGAATGTCAAGAATTTTATATAATTTTAAATTCAGACATTAAGATATTGATGTAGAAAATATAAAACGACCATCTAAAATACATGAAAAATGCAGTCTGCTATAAAATGATCTTGACAAACAAAATCCGGCATTTTCATTTACTATGGCAGAGCCGGCTTAGTCAGGGGCGATCTGGAAAAACAGAGAGAGAACCGCGGTTTTGGTGGATGCCGCTCTAGCTTTTAAAGCTCCCAGGAAAAATTATATATATATATATAAATTACAAATGCAAAAATAAATCTTGTAATTTTCCATACATTTTTATAACAACGAATTGTGGAATTGGCTTCCAATACATTGTTGTGTTTGACAATATCTAAGGTAACCAACCCTACTTTAGATAGATTTGTACTACTTTTTCGTAACCGTATTCCTTTTAAAATTAATTTGTGCAGCCGAAATACACCTTTTGCACCCTTAAAAATTTATGTAAACTATAACGGTTAATTTTAATTTATGCAACTTGTGAAATGTTCATAATTAACCATTTCCGTCTAAGCAGTTGATTCTAACATTAAGTTTTATTTTTCCCCGAATAAGGTCGAGTGGTAGTGTATCGTGCTTCCACACCACAGGTCTGGGGTTCTATTAACGGGCTGCGCAAGGTCGACTCTGCCTTTCATCCCCGCTACATTGGGTCGATAAATGAGTACCAAGATTGCTTCGGGTCTTAAACACTGAAGGTCTCTCATCAGACAGACCACCAAATCGGGACATCTGTTCATGCACCTCAGCGTCCAATGGTCACGTGTATTATGATGGGCACAGTAGTTCCTGGCCCTCATGGATTGTTGTGCTTCTGAGTTTGAGTCTTAAGTTTGGGGATACCCCTTAGATAAACATGTATTTCCACTCATTTGCAATTAAATATTTTTCTTTCAATTACGTTTATTTCAGAAGGAAGTTTGATTTTTCAAATGTATTTGCTTAATAACATGTATATTTGTGTATTATATTAAAATGTTGATCTATCCAAAATTACATGTTTTTAGCTCCTCTAAAAGATTTTAGGATTTTACGACTGATCTTACAATCCATATACGTTTTATAGTAGTGTATTTAAAAATGATAAAGACATTTTTACGACTGTGTGAGCTTTTATGCCTCGTTTATAAATATAAAAAATTGTGCATTCAGCTACAGTTTTTAAAATGTACTGAAATAAGCGGAGGAATAGGATATTTACATATTATGAATATTTTTGACTGCAGTAAGATATATTTATATTTCAGTTTCTTTACAATTTGAATAGAAGTTGTAAGCCATTTTGCGAATAGTTTGATGTTGAGTATAAACCCATAGGCTGTTTAATATTGTAAAGTGTTTTACGTTGATACCAGCACACACTAAAATAAGGCTCATTTGCAGTTATATGATCAGCTTCAGTGATATTTAAATTTTCAAAAATAGTCTACACGTACGAAAACATTCTTTCACAACCGCACACCACATCTCTCTCATACTATATCTTCCCTACAGCAGGAAATATTTGTGTATACTGAAAAATTTAATACAGGATACATTTTCAAGTGTTAAATTTGTTTTTAAAATTTGGTATGAACACATTGTGGAACTGTCGGTTAACTTCACTGAACAAAATTGTTTTAAGTGTACTGTTTTGAAAGACAAAATTAATTAGGGAGAACTTTTCTCACAATAGAATTTGTAATGACTGAATTGTGTGAAAATGTAGTTATCGATGTGTGACATTTTTCCTTGTAATAAAAGAAACAGAAAGATAAGAAATTTAACTTGAGTAGAAAATGGTTAGAAGTACTGTCATGCGCATTTGAAGAAGTATATCCCCCTTTAAAATTAAAAATTATTGACTGAATGTGTGTTATGTCCATCACAAATGCCGATGTAGAAAAGAAATTTTTATTTAATACAAAGAAGTTCGAAAAAGAGAACACTAGGAAGGAAAATTTAATTTTTTTTTTCCGAAAAATATTCAGTTAACATAAAAATATCTTTTATATGATTTTAATTAAAATAAATTAAAAGTATTGAAATGCTTTTTATGCTATTTTAAATTAAAAATATAACTGAATAGAGAAAGATATCGGTTTTATTTCATAAATATAATCATCGTATGTAATATTTATTGTGTTGTTTAAAAATGAGATAGGGCCTTTGCTCTTTTACCTCATTACTTTTTAAAAAACAGGAAAGTGAGCGCGTTTTCTTACTCTCATATTCTAAAATGAATACAGGATACTTTTTTCTGGTTCAAATCGCAATACCAAATATATATATATATATATATATTTTAATTTTTAAAAAATGACAGAAAAATAAATTTTCTTTGAAGAAAATATAATTATTTTTCAACTTCTAACATACTATTTATTTCATTTTTTCCTCTTTTTTTACCTTTCATTTTTTAATTTTACTGTGACTGAACATATAGGAGAAAGAAACACCGAATTCCACTACGCTTTCAAAGAAGATTGCCCAAGGCAACTTAACAGCTAGCTGTAAACAATTGATCTCTTGGTTCTTACTTTACAAAGGCACCGAACTGGGTCGTAAAATTGTCCCCGTTCGACCTCCCAAGTTCTAAAAGGGGGAAAAGAAAGAAGTCTGTTGAATTTTTGAAGGGAATCGCAAAATAAGAGTTAAACGCTTTCGGAATAACTTTTCAGGAGGAAGGTATCAGTTAGAGGGTTAAATATTTAACGAATAGTACTGAGATGGACAAAGAAACAACAACATGATATCCTGTACACATTAAAGTGTTTGGGGGATTAAATGAACTATAAAACCATGATATGAATGCAATGATTGTTAAAAATCCAACTGAACGCTTAAGGAATGATTGATTTTCTTAAATGTATAGCAGGGATATTATTCTTTTCTCAGTTTTTTTAAGAGAATAAATATTAAAAGAAAAATTTATATTTTCAACTTCTATTGGCCAAATCGTTCTTTGTTTTTTAGGATTCAACAAAATGTGCTATAGCATATCTGATGGCAATTTTATAAACGGAGAAATATTATATTCAATAGATGTTTTTATTTCAATATTTCATAAGGCCAATTTCTCGGCATGTGTATTTTAAAATTTATTTCAAACACCCTGTCCTGTAAAACAATAAGTATATATTAGTCTTTACTTTAAAAATTTCATCTATTTCTTTGTCATAGAAATCAATCTGGTTTTCTTGTAATTAAAATTCTACCTAAATTGCAACTAGTCTTTCGATAGAAAGGTATTTTATAACGTTTTATAAGTTAGTTCTATGCTTCTTGATTCCGATTTAAGTAATTCAAATGTTTTTCTTTCAAAACTACGCCTTCATTGTTAATTTAATATATCTGTATATCGAAGTAGACACTTGAATATTCAAATATTCCTTAATCAAAATGAAGGAGTAACTTTGTCCATCTTGGGTAAATCCAGCTTTAACGTGTTTAATCGAATTTAGCTATCGATGTATGCTGGGTTAAATTTCGTCTTCAGAAGGATTTGATGGTGAAATTTTTATGTGGTTACAATTGCGCGCACATATATGGATACAATTCTGATGTACCTTTTTTGAGCTGAACCACTCTTTTTTTTGTATTCTGATAAATATCAAGGAATAGATTTATATACACAACTTCAGTATCTCTTAACCATAATAATGTATTTATATTGCTTAGCTTTCTACGCAAAACTGATGTTTCAATCTATTTTTAGGAGATTTAAATTTCGAATATTTTCTATGATTACAAAAAGATGTACAAATCAGTATCTACCAACCGCTTGTTTTCTTCTTGATCACGAAGGAAAAACTCCCCAGAAGATAGGCCTTACTGAAACCTGGTTAAGTTGCTCTACGAATAATTTTAAAAAAGCAGTTGTTATAGGTGCATAATTATTAGTCGATCTGAATGAAACGATAAGACGCATAGGTTTTTATCTTATGTATTAATTATAATAAAATAAATGAAATATGTCATTTTGTGCACAATAATGTGAGACGTATAATATATACCTTCTAATGCATGAGTACTAAAATACTGACATGAGTCATAATACTGACATTCTCTGATCAGTTTAAGAAGAAAGCTGATTTTGTGTTTATAGGATATAAAGTCAACTGAGGATATCCTAAAAAATATTTAAAAAACAATCATGAACATATAAAATTTTTGAAGTACAGTTCATTAAATGGTACAACCAAGCATATGTTTCCAGCTCCCTTCTGAATATTTCAATTGAAAAGGATTTTTAGGGTACATAATATACACACTGCTGATAGAAATCACTAGTCATCGCAAAATCTAAATTATTAAATTTCATTTTTTGGTTGGTCTTTTCAGATCCTAAATTTCCTGATATTTTTAAGGGAGTCTGGCGCGTCCATAGGAGCCCTTGTTAAATTGCGTAAGTTTAAACATCTTTTTCTCAGAAACTGCTTACTTCTCATGGATAAAAATTTCACACTAAGTTATATGTACTATCAATAACACTTTAAGTTTTATCTTTTTGATAAAAATTAATTTAATTATGAATTTTTAAAAAATTGTCCAACTTTTTCCCCTAAAATTTATTTTAAAAAAGTCATATCTAAAAAGGTTTGCAAATATATGTAATATTCTTGCGATTAAAATGTGTAAGCATATCAAAAGTCTGCTCACTGAAAATTTAAGGATTATATGAAAAGTATGTTTTGTGAGAAAAAGGGACAAAGTTATTGCGTTTACGGACATATTACGTTTTGAGAAAACAAGCTTTAAAGCAAAAGTTTGTAATTTTTTGATCGCTTACTTTTTTAGTACTTTCTAGAAGCATATGAAGCACTTTTTGCTCTCTTCTCATACAAAAGACTTCTAATTTTCTGTTTTTATCATTATTTTTAACAATTTTGCCCTTTTTTGGAATCTCAATATGGTTTCGTCGGACTTCCCTAATTCTACTTACATCTAGTTTTTTGAAGCATGGCACACAGTTATAACTTGGCGCAATATCAGAATGTTTTAAGATCATTAACTTTGCTAAATGACTCTTATTACACTGTGCAATAGCCATATTTACCCCTAATTTATTAGTTTTTAATTCCACAAATGCAGATCTTGGAATCACTGACCATGTGGCGCTATTATTAACTGACTCATTTGGGTTCTGAGTCTTTCCAAGTAAACATTTTCTTAATATTATAGGATCCCTTAGATCCCTAAAAATTGGCTTTATTTAATTCATTATCGTGTGTATCAGCACGTGTGCATGTGCTTATGATCATAGTGCCTTTCGTTACTGATTATGTCTTTTGAAACTTGCACTAGGCATTTACACCCGCGAGACACAGTCATTATTGAGGACTCTCGTTTGAAGGCAGAAGATGAAAATAAACTGCTCAAACATAAGTTTTCGGTGTGTGTAGATTAATAATATTTCTGATAGTCATACTATGATATCTTTGAATTTTTGATATTAAAATGTCGGTCAGTCGCGGTTACGACCGCGTGTTACGCGGTTAGGCGTTTTCCCTCACTTAACTTTTTTCTCCCTGTTTCGTTTTTAAGATCCAAAAGACGTGTACCCATACACTTTTGGATAATCTCAATTCATTCAAACTTTTCCACTTGAACATCATACGGATTCGCACTCATCAGAAACTTTGCAAGGAGAAACACAGGTGCTCCTAGCAAAGCTCATTTGATGCGCGTAAAGAAGTAGCTTTGTTTAAAAAATAAATAAAAATATTTCTATTTATCGTATATCCTCATATGATACATCATGTTAAATAGGAATATTTGAACTTTTAGAAAATATAAAAAAATGTGAAAATCGATAATTTTTCAAAAATTCATGTGCCAGACCCTCTTAATGTTTAAATATTAAGTGAAGGTTTCATTACGATGCAACCTAAGTTGAAAGAGCGGAATTTAGTCAAACTATTAGGAATCGTTAGTTCATTGGGTATGAAATCATTAGTTTATATTTAAGTAAGGGATCAAAAAGTTGTTGAAAAACTTCTGATTGATTAACCATTTATGGACTGAAGTAGGCTGTCTGCATATAAGACTAATAGATAAAACATTTTCGGTACTAAAATAATACTAGCTGGAATGCAGCATGAAATAAATATATATTTCTTAAAAAGGTATCAATTCATATAATTGTAGAAATGCCTTCAAAAACAGCAAAACTTTTCTAAACATAATTTTTAATATCTTTTCATAACATCTTTCTTTGATTTGAAACTTCATGGGGCATTTTAATATTGTTTTTTTTTTCAAAAACTGTTAGGTGTGGTAAATTCTTGAAAAATGTAGATCAGTGTTTCTCAAACTGTGGGGCGCGCCCCCCTGGGGGGCGCGAGCATATCGAAAATAAAATATTAAAAAAAACTTATTTACTGGAATGAAGTAAAACAAAATACTTTCTGACATAATAAAAAATACACATTTACACTGATATAATTTATATATCTGCGATATTACGTCATAAAAAATTAAAGCTTCTACTTCTATTACGGTTTCTTTTCAAACCAAAATGAGAAAAAACAAAACCCAGACCTATAATCGAAAAAAAATTTTAGGAAGATAAAAAATTCATCACTGTTATATTATTGTCATCGGCTGTAGGCAGCAGAATGTAGTTGCTGCGGTTTGACCTTCGAACTTACTTGTACGGTTAGATACGTCCCTGCTCTTATGTGTGTGTATTTGTTTTTTCATTTAGGGAAGTTGCAAATAAACTATTTTTGCTGCGATTTTTTTTCCTTGTAAAATATTTTTATGATTTTTGGAAAAGCACAGAGAGCTCTTTGAAGGATTACTTGGCCAAGATTTATTTCTATGAGTAATTCCCAAACATATAAAAAAGCATAATGAAAAACGTTTTACATAATTTTTTTTGAACATCCATATTATAATGAATACCCTTTTATTCCGGAGCTGTCACGCTGAGCACAGAGTGCACGAAATCGGTAATTCTGGCAAAACTGTTTAATTGTTACCAATGGCTCTGACACTATCCTCCTGTTTGACAGTCTTAACGTGTGAACTAAAATATATTTGTCACATATCTCCCTCTTTTTTTTGGGAGTGACAAACGTTTTTTTTTTACAATCTTAAGGTACTTGTTTTGATTGAGTTCCCGGTGTGATAACTTTTTTTTCCGAAATATTTTCTTTGTCCCTGAAAGTAGGTGAGTATATTTTCTCTTAATTAAATTATTCACTGGAATTACGATTTTTATTGTGTACTATAAAAATAATTATAAAAAAAAAGATTGGGGTGGCTCAATAACCTCACTCGACCATTAGTATCGAGTGCGTGCCTGCTCCAGGGTTAAAACATGTTGAAGTCTTTTCACTTTAAATATTAAAAATAATACAATTATTTCTCATCGGAATTTTATATTATTGTTCATTATTTAACATCAATTCTAAATGCTAATTCTGTGAGGCTTAAAATTACAGTTCGCTTAAAACTAATTATAATTTGAGCAATGATTTTAAAAAATCATTTTACATTTTTGTAAACATTGTTGCGCACTTGGCATTACTCTCCTTAAAATTCAGCTATTATATCAATGTTTTATTTTCTTATAAATGAACTCGTGCAAATAGCGGGCACTTCAGCCGGTATACTTTTAATGTATCAGTGCTGCACAGAGTATTTTATAACTAATTAATTAATGCTAAATTAAGAACAAGTTTAATAAGTATTAGCGACTTCCATGGGCTTGTCTTACAGAGCAAATTTTTCAAATGAATGCTTATGATTAGCAATTGACCCACTGAGTTCTTTCTAAAAAAAAGCTGATATCTATATTTTGTCTTCTAAGCAGCCACCGCATTTTGCAATATGTTCCAATTTAAAAATTAGAGGAAGGAAAAATAACATAATAATTATCCTATTACTTAATTTTTTTTGTGCTTAAAAGCAACATATACAAAATTTAATACTTATGTCATGAATTTATAATTAAGATTATTGCTTTAGCGTAAAATAAAGTGCATTATTATTGCATTCAGTACATTATTAATGTATAAGGGGGCGCGATAAAAATTGTGATTGATAAGGGGGGCGCCAGTATTGAAAGTTTGAGAAGCACTGATGTAGATGGTTGACAGTAGTGTTCTCTTAAATGCGCGGAATTTGTAGTTATTAGCAAGTAAGTGTTCATTGTTGACGGAAATTTCGTCAGATATATTTAAGTATAATAGTTTTTTTCCCCAATGCATAAACTAGTAAATGTGATTTTTGCCCAAAGACATGGGACTCGATACATAAACTAAATAGTGAATTTTAAAGCAATTTTAAGTTTAAACAGAACATGCTCACAATAGTCAAAGTATATTATTAAAGAAAATTCTTAAAATAAATCACTTTTGTTTCTAACAATGTTTCTTAAAATAGGTTAACAAAGAGCAACAACAGTAAGGTGCTAAATTAGCAGTAATCGCCGCCATCCCTATTCAAAGTTCGTATACACTCAAAATGAAACAAGTAACCTCAAGAGTTTCTACAACTCTGCATTAATTTATCTCGTAAGTACACATATTTGCTCTAATATGTTTAGATATAATCATAAAAGTATTTTAATTAATGAAATAAAATATTTTCATTTTTACTCTACTGCAGAACTGAATGCGATTTCTCCCTACAATCAATCTATGCAATTATATTTAATGAAGATACTTTGAACTTTTTCTAAGCCTATCCAATACATGTTTTCAACAAAAAAATATCTCTTTTATTCGGGTTTCTTATACTATCATACAGGTATTTTTTTAGAAAAAGAGAAATTATAATAAGGTATAGCATTCGGATGTAAATAATTCAAATAATTTAAATTAACTTTAATTCTGATTTTTTAATGTTTTGTTTGTTTTTATTTATTATACAGGTTACTAAATACGGGATTATTATTCTTTACTTTTTAGTTTAATACATTTATATTTATATCTGGATTCACTGTGAATATAATTCCCATCAAACATTCAAAATGTTAGTGAAAGTGGAAAAAGCAACAAACGAGACTTTAAAAGCGATAGGAACAGAGTAAGACAAACAAATGGGTTTTTTTTATTCGAAATCAGAAATTAACTAAAATTTCATTTTCCACGGACTACGTTAATGAAGCAAGACATTACAAATATTTATTAAAATATTCTTAATTAAGAACAAACAGATCGGAAAGCAATTCACAGCACATTAACCTTATTACATACGAATGCTTTCCAAATTAACAGAAAAAGAATTCTTCAATGTTTGAAGTGGTTACGGCACACTAAAATACATTTCTTGTCGTAAAGTTTGACTATACTTACATGCTTAAGAGATCATATTAATGCGACGCCCGTTTAACTTAATGTTAAATTGATTAATTTATTTCGTTAGATCGAAGGTTCTAATTTGTCATTTGGCGTCACACTATAGTTTACGTTTAAACATTAGATCTTTTAAAGACAAATAAAACAGGACACTAAATTAAAAAGCCGTTCTTTAAATTAACACTTAATTTATTTACAATAAGATTGAAATTATATTAAATACTAAGGATATACATGATTACTTAACTGAATTAGGATCTGAGAGAGAGGAAACATGGTGTGGCCATCTCGAGAGTCTCCAACCGCGGCATTTTGTCAAAGGGTCGTCAGACCAAAATCGGTGATAAAATTTGTGTCAGAGAGTGTCTAAATTCGTCGTGCATGCGCTTATATTTCGCGGCGGTTTACTTCTGTATTCTGGAGAGGATTCTTTTTCGAAACACAATCAGCTTTTCTGATTGGTCTGGAGTCAGCGCGGAGGGATATCTTCTCGCGGTCCATGACTCCCCCCAAAACGCGGGAAATTCCCAAAAACATCCCATACCCTGATGTATTTATGGGTACATTGCCTTCTTCCAGGCGTGGGAAACGCGTCACCCTTTTCGGTGGGGTGAGAGGCACTCCCAGAAATTCCTCTTCTTGTAAACAACAACAGGGCATATATAAAAATTACTGTTGTAATCCTTAGGGAAAGGCGGCCCCCCATCAATATTAGTCGAATATCGACGCCGAAAAACAATTTGATAAATCTGATTAGAATCCTCTAGTATCTCTATAAACGAGTAAGTTTAACATTGAAAATAAAAGAAACTGGGCGAGTTTACTTGGCGTTGTAAGAGATCCAGGGCTCATCAGACGGCCTTGGCGAGCTTTAGAAGCGGTCACCTGAGTAGTATGACTCTTGAGCAGGGGGTAAAGTCTTTCTTTACCCGTCCCCTCTCTCTCCTGCTTATCCTCTGGACTGCTGCGGCATTTCCCTGCAACAGTTGTATGAAGAGCAAGACCTGGTGTGTGACACTATTACGAGGGATGGTCAAATGGACTTGGTGTAGGCTTTCCTGCTCCAAGGGGATTGGAAGCAACAATACAACGATAATTGCTCGGGAATAAATAGAATGTGGAAGGATTAAAAATAAGGTTAATCTGATGAATTCAAAGCAGGCATAGTGTGTCATTTTCTTGCGTAGTGATTTAAAAAAGTAGAATTAATTAAACACAGAAGCTTTTTTCAATAGAAATTCTTTTTGAAAAACAACAAATTATGAGCATTTGGTAAAACAACAGCTCTTATTAAGACTCCTAATATGTGACATTGCTTTTCTTTACACATTTGTCACTCGAGGCAAATAATAATTCGTTTTTTAGCGTCTATTCAATACGACCACATTAATTAATTAAGTTCTCGGGTTAACATAGAATGCAATTATTAGAGACATAATTGAAAGAATTGAAATTTTAAAACGAAATCTTAATTCATTTTAAAGCTGGAATCAAGCATTTCGAAACAATTTTAAGTCCTGCGTAATAATTTTAATGATAACTTTATAATAAAAAGCGCACGAGTAACATGATCGTCACTATTTGGTTTGCCGCCAAGTAATTCTGCCAAGAGCAATCTTTGAGCTACAACTCGTAAAATATGCATAAATAAAATTCGTATTATTTAATGTTAGTTCGGAAGTATTAATATATTTTTTATATCTTAGAATTTTTCCAAATGGATTATCTGTGTGTGTGTTTATCTTTTCCTCATATAAATTCAGCAAAGTAATTCTTCTATCAATGACGAATCATTCCTATATGTACTTTTTTCGAAATATGTCTCAATTTTTTATCTCAATTCCGGTTTGATGTCCTACTAAATTTTACTTACAGAGTTCACATACGGGTCATACCTGTGCCGTATATCTAAGAATAAAAAATCTGAAAATTGTTCCATAAATGTTTTTTTTAAATGGTATCTAATGCTACACACTTAAATCAATTTGGCGTTTATAGAAGAAAACACTTTTTTAGCTTCACGGTAAATTCAACCCAATTCTCGTTATTGAGAGACAATTATGTATTTTTCTTCACATAACTGTTACACATTAGACGATAACAATTATTTTCCGATCTCCTGCAGAATACTTTTCAGCTACACAGAACATGAATCTAAACACATCGAAAAAGGGAAAGCCCTAAATTCTGTCATTTTGTTTTTAGTGAATGTATCTTTTCGGAGAATATCATCAATGATCTTGGTGTTAACAACTCAGAAAAAAAAATTGGTACTTACGTATTATTACAACAGTATCAACGTCCAAGATAGCTCGCCAAGTCGGCTACCCCGACTTTGCCTGTGATCTATGCGCTGAATTGGCAAGCATGTGCTTCATTTTATATAATGTCGCCAATAGGTTGCGATAAGACGCAAGTACAAAACAGTTGCTAAAGTACTGTCTATAACTGATAAGTGCCTCATTTTTCAGCAAAGAACCTACACAGAGAAATTTATAATAGAATTATTTTATTCGACAGTTCCCTGTTTGATTTCCCACTAATTAATGCACTATTTCAGTGAAGTAATTTCCCAGCATCGATAAAATTTTAAGTCTTCATTCTTGGCGACGGAAAAAAACAGGCGCTAGCAGCACATTTTTCATTTTTCTTTTTCATATACGGCTCTCGAGTTAAGACGTTCTAAGTAGAACAGCGCATTCTGTTTGTCAATATAGCGACAAACAACGTTTGTGTTTAAAACATACTCCAATGATCTAATTCTGCTCGGAGGATAGATTTACATTTAATTTTTTTGGAAAGATATACCTTATTCTTGAATAAAAATATTTCTTCTATAGCACAGCGGAAAATTCTATATGATTTTTAATTAATATTGAGGAAAAAGTAGGGAAGGAAAGAATTGCAGTTAGTTGTTTTTAGCACCTGTGAGCAGGAAAAGACTGGTAAGGATTTCTTTTGGTGATATTTCTCTTTCAGTCGGTAATAGCATTAAGTGATTTATCGTCGGAGCTCGACTTATTGAATAGCATTTTAAAATCTAATTATGTAGAAGAAAATGTAGTTTCGATTGTATATTCAATTGTTTCGATAAAGCTATTGTAAAGGAGATTGAAAGTGTTATCGCTTACGATTGATCCCGAAAGCCTTGAAAGAAACTAGATTGTAGTAATAGTGTACGAGACACTCCATATTGTAACACAGTGTTTTCTTACTTCTTCTTAATATAAAATATTATTGGCAAAATTAAACTCATTGAAGGAATCATGAATTCGACGCTGTGTGTATTAATATGCATCTTCAACAGTTAATTATTTTATATCATAGATGAATACATTTATAAATGTAGATTTTGAAAGGCTTATATATTAACTGGCGAAAGCAACGGAGGATTCTTGTTGGTCTTTTAAAAACACACACATATATATACTTGGCTAATTTTTTGAAACATAAAATTCTATACTTAACTAACGGTTACTGAGAGAGCAAAGAATTTTTTTGAGCTGTATGTATTTTTTGGTGGTTTTTGATGGAGCTGTAGCAATATTTGTTACTTTGACAAACATGAGGTGTGCGCTCAGATACTGAGGGATGAGTTGGACAGCTGAGAGAGAGAATACAACAAAGCGAAAAAGAAAATTGTGAGAATGCCCGGTTAGAATTGATTTTATTTCCGTAGCTCTCGGAAGTAATATAAGCTTTTGGCAATGGACTTCGTAATTTTGAACCGCAGTCATTTTACCACTACGACACCTAGACTTAACCAGCAAGAAAACTTTGGCCCTTCAAAGATTTAACGTGCACTAGCCTTTCTACACGCATTTGGTGTTTAGAGGAAGCAGAACTCAAACGCACGATTCAGCAACACTGGCCACAAGTTCGCCACCATGACCAATCTTCTACCGTGGACATGAGTTGGCGAATGGAATGGTATGGTTTGGGGTAGCAGTAGTTTCAAAATAAAAGTTGTTTGGAGAAAGTTTTTAAATAGATACAATATAAATAGTGAGATCAAGAACTGCTTATCTTAGTTTGCACATATAAGAAATGAATAACAAATTAAATAAAATGTCATAATGAAATACATAAGTAAACAGTGATGAATTAAAATTAATAATAAAAAGACATTCTCTGATTAGTGTAGAAGAAAAACCGATCTGAAGTCTATATGATATGAAGTCAATTTAATAAATAATGAAAAGTATTTTACTTACTAGCATGAACAAATATTTAAGGAGCATGAGCAAACAAAATTTGTGAAAAGTTCAATTTTGTTCAATAAACAGAACACTCAAGCATAAGAAATTCAATATCTCTCCTCAGTACTTAAATTTAAAAATTTTTGATAATCGAATATACGAAATGTTGATGAGATGCAGTAGTCAGTACAAGATTCTGAATTATTAAATTTCAATTTTTATTTGTTTGTCTTGCCAGCTTTTAAAGGAAATGACATTTTTTAGTACTTGCAAATTACGTTAAGGTTACAATGGGATGAAGCATGAATTGAAAGAGAATGGAATTTAGTTAAAAGATTAGAATTCGAAATTAATTAGGTAAATGAGAGAGAGAGAAGAGATCATACATTTTCATTGTTTAATAAGAGATTGAAAAGTTATTATCAAATTCCTATTTTAATAACCATATACGAATGAAAGTGAGTGAGCTGACCTTACGTATTTTAATATAGATAAGACATTTCCAACACTAAAATAATACTAGCCGGATTGCGATGGGTTAAATTTTGTTCCCTAAACTAGGTTGAACGTATAACTTCCAAAAAAGTGTTAGTTCCCCCCCCATTAAGTAGAAATATCTCCAAAAACAGCAAACGTTTTTAAAAATATAATTTTTAATAATTTGTATTACAACTTCAACTGATGGAAACCTTATGCGAACCTTAAAAGATTGCTTTTTTCTAAATATTGTATGGTGTGAAAAATTATAAAAAAATGAAAGTCGTTCATTGCAAGTACCTCTTAATTGTGGAATTGAAAATTGTTTGTAAATAAAAGTTTACACTGTTAATATATTGTGTTTTTAATATAATATTTAAGGACAGATATATTGAAACTCAATAATTGAACTAAACAGTTAATCTCGTAACAATCAAGTTGAAATAAAACAAGATCACAAAAGTTAAAGTACATTATTAGCAAAAATTCTGAAACTAAATCATTGTTGTTTGAAACAATGTTCTTTAAAATAGGTTAACAAAGAAAAACAACATTAAGAGGTTAAATTCTGCAGTAATCGCCGCCATCTTGATTCGGGGTTTACATAAAATCGAAATGAAGGAGAAGATCAAGATTTTTCTATGATTCAGTATCAATATAGTTCGTAAGTAGATATATTTGCTGTTATATGCTTAGATCTGTTCATAAAGTTTATTTTAATTGATAAGATAAAATATATACATTTTATCGCGTCCAAAAAAATTGAATTTCATTTCTCCCCACAATCAATCTATACGATTCTGTTTGATGAAGGTACATTGTGCTTTTTGAAGATACTTTTCCTAGTAGCGGACGCTTACAATAAAGTAAGAAAATAGCATGTTGTTTATGAATTTGCCGCTAACATTTAGATTTTTTTAAGTAAAAAATATTTACAAGGTATATATCATTTTTATGTAAATAATTCTAATTTTTCTCCTTTTAAATTTCTTATACCTGTTATACAAGGAGTCCTAACTCTTAAATAAAATATTTTGCTTTTTTCTTTTACTTTAACCCATTCATAAGTCTGGATTCGTTAAGAATCGAATTTCTGTCCTGAAATATTTTACAGAAAATAAAATAAAGTATTTACTAAGATTATAATGTGATGGAAACTTAATTAGACTAAGATATGAACATGAATTCATAATTCGGAAGTCTAAATTAACAAAAAATTTCTTTTCTAATAGCAATGGTAACGAAACATTATAAAATTACTAATATTAATTAAAATATCCTTACTTATATATAAGTACAAGAAATTAGTTAAAAGAATTTCTTAGTAAACTAACCAAATTACACACAAAATATATGTGCATTTCAAATTGATAACAAAAGACATTTTTATGTTTGTTAATAGTCATATTTCCTTGCTAAATCAAATATATATCTTTGGGTTTAAAGTTTAAGAACGTACATGCGTGCTTAAGAAATATAAATATAAATCGATTATCGAAGATGCGAAAAAACAGTGAACCATACAGAAAATCCAGAAAAACAGAAAATTAATATAAAAACTCTGCAATCTACTAGCATCAATAAATTTGAAAACCGATCAATCCTAAAAGAAAGCGAATGGTACCAATTAGACAGCATATGGGTGAGTCATGCAATGCCGGGAAAAAAAAAAAAAAAAAAAAAAAAATGAATGCGACCGAGCTGATCAATGACGGTGGCAGTACATCTGCAACTGGAGAAGTTGAAATTATGCAAATGGATTATGAAATCACTCCTATATTGACCCGGACTGAGTAGGCATCGATTGTGTACGATGGTCGTTTATGAAGACATATTGGGCAGCAGCTAGTGCACGTTTCATTAAGACGTTTGCCAACAATCTATTCGGACATAAGATCGTAATGGTGTGGGATCGTCCATGGCTTCTGAGCTCAATGAAGCCAACAAAAAAAAACACCGCTGCTTAATAATATTGTCCTCGAAGAGCTAGCGTCTAACTTCAGACTGTGCGCTACTTGTAAAAACTCAGTGGACTCAGTTAAATTCCCAGTTTGACGTTCGAGCGGATTTGTGTATCCATCTAAGCAACACAAGTTGCCCGCATTGGATCTGATTAGTGCACGTCTAGTATCACCGCGACTGTCATTCGTGCAGATACGTTGATTATAACATCATTAATATACCATTGAATGTGGGCACAATGCTGCAGCAGCTACCACATCAATTGGACGATGATCAAGTGTTCAATGTTTACATGAAGACCATGATACATAAATCTACGTTTCTTAGCAGCATGGTCACAAAGTCAGTGGTAAAAGCTTGGCTACATTTCTTTCTTTGTGTCAATCACTGTGTAAGCAGTATAAGATTACAAAACACTGGGATTCATTTCTTGATAATACAAAAACCAGTTGCGTGGCAGCCCAAACCATCGTTTGATCATGATACGATCGAGCATCTACATTGTGACAGAAGTGCACCGGAGTCGGAGGTTTTGTTTGTAATTTTGCAATCAGCGAGGCTTGGATAGAAGATTCCACGCCATTGAATGTGCCTGGTTTGATCTGAGATAATCTAATAATACTGCTTAGCGCAGACAAATTGCAACTACATCATCGGTGGCGGTATCATCATCATCACCAAGTCACAAAGCCAGTGGAGTCCCCATATATCACAACATCAATAGCTTTACTGATTGTAATAGAGTTAATATTTGACAATTCGGAAATTAACTTGGGAATGAAGACGCAAAGACTGGTGATTATCTAGTAAACGTAGAGGTCAATGGCATCTGCAGATTCATACTCCGGTGTGTGTATATCCATTCGGGCACCTTTCGCAGAAATTAAACTCTTTATATTACGATCGCTATTAAAATATTCCGAAAACATCGCAAAATTATGCCCCATTACGATCCTGAACTTACTACACCAATTATGATAGTCCGAGACTTAAATGTTAATGTCTCCCAATACCGTTCATTGCACAACTTTATGCTCATCGAGTTAAATTTGTCTTTCATCTAAATTTCTCCAACGTTTGGTAATACCTGTATTGATATAATGTTTACCAAAAATTTCTTTAAGTATTAAAAAAGATATCATGTATGCCATTTTTGTCGTACTTTTCATACACTAGACCCATAATTAATAAAGTTATATTATAACACAGTAATTATTTGCTCACCTGATTTCTTTCCTGAACCCGATGAAAGGAAATAGTTGTCATCATAAGCAAAAAAAAAAAAAAAAAAAAACATGGAAAGCTGGAGGAATGCTTAGTGTACAAACATAATCACATACAAAACTTATGTTTTATATAAACAAGTAATATAAAAAAACTAAGTCAATTCCTACTTAGATCAAGGAAAAATTTTATTTTAGCTACTTTTTTATTTAATAATTACATTTAATACAAATACGTTTTTTTCATATGACAGAATCACAACGTTACGAGGCATTTAACTTTTATCATTTATCATTAAAGTATCATATTGCCATCCGAAACAATCGTGTCTATAAAATTTCAGTTCAACTGAATGCTTTAAAACGTGAAAAAAAAAAACATTTTCAAGTTCTGACACAAGTCACCAAAATGATCTCTAAGTCGCCAAAAATGATGCCAACGTGGCTGTATTTGCAATTATTTGAATAATTAGTTTTGATCAATTAATTTTTATTAAAGAAAATAAATTACTGTATTGCCATTCAAAATAATCATGTATATAAAATTTCAGCTCAATTGAGCGTTTTAAAATGTATTTTGTTAACGATTGAAAATTCACGAAGATAAACAAATAAACATAGAGAGTGTGAGCTAATAGTAGCAATTGAAAAATATTACCCGTTATGCGTCGTATTCACATACAACATACGGTCTTGTCCTTGACACAGCAACACCTTATTTTTTGATTAGACACCTTATGTTGTCCTGAGGCAGATGGACTCACAAATCTTGAACAACCAACTCTAAATCACGTACAGAGTGACACGATGGTATCTGCCGTTTTAGCTGATTACGCGCGTGCTCTACAGGGGACAAATCGGGGAAGCGGGGCGGCCATGAAATAGTCTGAAAATGACGTAGTAATTCTTCAGCAACTTTTGCTTTATGCGAGCGAGCATTATCTTGCTGGGAAATTGCCCCTGGGAGACAATTTAGGAAAGGTTCTACATGGGGTCGAAGAATATCATCAACGTTACGTTGCCCGTTAAGGTTCCACGCATCACAAATAAAGTGGACCGGCTATCATAGGCTATGAACCCCCAGACAATTACACCAGCTGTGCAGGCAGTGTGACGTAGAACAGTGTTGGGGGAATTGTACCGCTCACCAGGGCGCCTCCACACCCGTACACGGTTATCATCTGTCCCCAAAACAAACCGGGATTCATCACTAAACACAACCTTTTGCCAATCTGTGACATTGCACATTGATTTGGCTTGGCACCACTGTAGACGCAGTTGCCGATGTTCCGGTGTTAAAGGGAGTGCACGGAAAAGGCGCTTGGATTTAAGATTTGCTTCTGCAAAGTGTCTGGATCTTGTTTGTGGAATAATTGATACGCCTACGCCTGCTCGTATCGTTGAATGAGTCACTGTGGGGTCCACAAGTGCTTGCCGCACGATCCTTCGATCCTCTCTCCAAGTGGTCTTTCTGGTCGCTCCAGACCCGGTTTTCCGCGTGTGGGTACCTTCTCTTGTCCACTGCTCCCAACAATTTCTAACGGCATACTCCGAACGATCCACCTGGCCAGCAACACGCCGCGTCGAGCAGCCTGCGTTTATCATCCCGATGATCAGACCTCTCTCAAACTCGCTTAACTATGAGAAATGTCTTCTAGCACGTTTACCTGGCATGTTTTGATTACCAAATTTTTCCTATAATCGGCGGGTAATCGTCACGTTTATGAATCTTCGAATTTGCGCTGGCTTATATAGCACCCTCTTCCTGATTGTAGCGCCACCTCGGCGTGTAGGAGCATGAGGATTGGCACGAATTTTGGATCATTTGCATTTCACATTACGCTGTACTTATTTGCAAAGTTTCGCGATTGTACTTAGCTTCCTTCTTGGGTCGCTATTTTCAACGTTCCTGTGAGTGTATAATAAACCTGTATATTACAAATTAAAAGAAATTAACGTTAGTAATGAACTTAAACGAAATGTTTCAAGCTTATATATAATAATTGTATCTTTAAATAAAATACTCCATAAATTGTTACTGGAAAAGGCTTTCTGAGTAAATTTCGAAGTATTTTTGAATATATTTCAATTTTTTGTCACCAACTGACTAAGTATTATTGGGATTAGCTCTGTGTCAACTTTCCCTTTACTACTAGCACCAATGATAAAGGAAATTCCTTAGACCTCACAGACCTTGCTTTAGGCATAATTATTTTTTGTCTTTAAGAACAGAGTTTTCTATCAAATATATAAAATAAAGTTAAATATGAAACAAAATATCGAGAAACAAGGGCATAAGAAAATCGGAAAATGACAAAAAATTTACGAAATTATTTGCCAATTTTCTCTTAAAACTGTTAAATTATTTTTTTAAAAATATCATCATGTCCCGTTATTACCTTACCTAAGTTAATAATTTTTAAATAAATTCGATAAGCACCAAAAAAGTGTAAAAAAAAGTATTAAAATGCAAACACTTCCGATTTCGATATCTAACTTCCGGTTCGTTTTTGATGCTCTCTCTTGACATAAAAACTGTTATAACTTCGTAAAACATTGAAGTACAAACAAAAGTAAGGTATTTTTAGAAAGCCGAAAATTCAACTATATAAAAAATATAAAGTAAAAAAATTCGTTCTTTTCATCAAAAAAATGACGTTTTTGCACTACTCAGGCATCTTAAAGCTCCATTCCGAAGATAATGTCCACATTTTTAAAGTAAGCAAAAACATGTTTAATTCCAAGCGTTATTTGAAGAGACATGAACTAGACATAAAAAGTCATTCATTTGCGAAATTTGTAAAGCAATATTCTAGGGTTTTTCATCTTTGAAGCAACATTTACTTTCTCATACAAAGGAAAAACCCCTTTCGTATTTTGAATGCAACAAATTCTATTCTCGACGTCACAGTTTAAATCTACATCTTCGTAATCACTCAAATGAAAGTCTTTATAATTCTGAATTTTGCAAAAAGTCTTTCTCAGACAGGTCTCATTTAACAAATCATCTGCGAATTTTCACAACTGAAAAGCTCTTTGATTGCGAAATTTGAAGGAAGAACTTCTCTCTAAGTATAACTTTGAAAAAACATTTGCGTATTCATACAGGAGAGAAGTCTTATGTTTTGAAATTTGCGAGAAATATTTCTCTAGAAGGTCTACTTTAAAAACCCATTTGGGTATTCATTCTAGATAAAAACTGTATATTTGTGAAATTTTAAAGAATATCTAAATTAAAAGATTATGGTTACTGTTCGGTTAGTCATGAAGTAAACACAACAAGAGGACACTTTTAGCAACGACACACAAAACATGCGCAAACAAATGCTACAGACTATTTGTTGTTAGCGAATTATCTTTAATGATTGTAGTAATTTTCTTATGGTATAAGAACTTTAGGTATTTTCGTATAAATGTCACAGCAATAATAATTGCACCACGTGAATTGCACTTTGAGATCAAAACAAATGAGAATTTTATGAGTTTTATATATAGTTGAAGAAACACTATTCTCCAGGCTCTAATACCTAATAGCGAACATCCCAATGACAATTCCTCTCTTGTACACGTAAATTCAGTAAAAGTAATACTTCTTATGGATGATATTTATGTTTCTTCCCTCAAATTCACTCCATCTGAATATTCATTATCCTAATTTTTTGTTGCTTTGAAAGTATACAAAATTTGGCAATAGTTCAAATTTCGATATATGCTACGGATTTTTTTGCCAAATAGTTTAAACATTTCGCCATATTTGGTGATGATATTACAATATGATACAATAAGTAATATTACAATATGATCTCAAGGTATTTTGGCAAAATTTCAGAGTCACATCCAAAAACGAGTAGTGTACCAATGTCAAATTAGTTTCCAAAATTGTACTTATGGGTTTCACTTAAGATTTCAGAACCTTTCTGTTTTGACTTGTTGTTTTTGACTTTTTCAATTCCTGCGAACAAAAATACATGGCAGTTCTTTCCTTAAAGTTTTACTTCGTGATATCTAAAGATCAATACAGACAAAGGTAAATTGTGTACCTTCAGAAGAAAACGTTTTGTCAGATGTCAAATTTGTTAAGTGTTCATTGCTGAGACAGAGGATACAAGCTATGTGTTATTCTTTCACTAAGTAATGAAGTTTTAGTCGATTTCAATGATAATTTCAAGCCTCTTCCTTTTGGGTACTTCGCATTTACAAAAGTTACGAAGCCAAATATGGCAAAGACATAATAAAATCGGCCAAATTCTGTTTCGTCATTGAATTTGTAATGGACATATTTTTCAAAAAATTTTTTGTCAGTGTTCCTGGGGAAAACTCGGTCATTTTGTGGTCCTATTCTCAAAAAAGACATCTATTTTTTGTTGATGTTTCAGTTTAGATATTACATTGATTTTAAGCATACAATATCGTTTCAGTGAACAATTATATAATAGATTTCCTAGTATTTTATGCTCCAGTATATTCAAGTAATTTCCTTTCTGCAATAAAACCTTTGTACAGTCAGATATTTAATGTCGGAAAAAGAGGCACTAGTAGTGTTTTTTTTCAAGTAAATTTTGGCTCTTAAATTTGGTTGCAATAAGCCCATCTGATCGAATTTTTAAGTGATATTTCGTCTATAGTTGATAGTATCATTGAAGATTTTCCATCGATAATCGACTAAATATGCAGTATTTTAGTATCTAAATTGTGTAGGAAATGTAATTTGCTTTCTTGAAAAAATTATCGCATCATTTGTTGAAGATGTTTCTGTGCCTAGTTCTCTTTTCCTAGCTAAAAGTTCATCACTAATGTGTTGAAAATATCCACATTGTGGAAAGTCTCAGATTACCCAATGGGATAAATCTCTTCCTTTGGTTATATATTGCTTCCTTAATATGCAGCATTTCTTGTTTTCTAAAAATATTGTTGGTTTATTTTGACAGTATTTAAGTATTAATGTCGACGCAGTCAAATTTGCGCAAAGGGAATAGCGCCATCCTTCATTAAAAAATTCTCACTAATTTTTTTTTCAAATAAAACCCTTAAGGATCTTTTTGTTATTTCGATATCAAGGCGCGATTCGTTTGGCGCAAATTTTGCTGCGGTTACGCTAATACCCAAGTACTAATTTTTTTTGTCGATCAGACACTAAACACAAAATAAGACAATAACTAACAACTTGTTTCACATGAACAAAAAGTATTGATTGCCTAGGCACTCTCCGAAGTTCTTTTCGCACATACACCACAAGCACTCAAACTCGTGAATTTTGAGTGGTAGATTTACCACTGTTAATAAATTTTTACAGGCATTTGGCGATTTTTTGTTACATTTTTACAGCTCATCAAAACGGAAAAAGTACCTTAAAATCTCGTCATTTAATCAAACGTTAAAAATTACGAGTTTTACTGTATAAGTACCTTGTTTGAACATTTATTATTCTCTCAAAGAAAGATTTTGATTGGTATCATGGATTTTCGGGATGGTATTATAAGGTTCTAGTAGAAGATGTATTATTCATGTCGTACAGTGTAGCTTCTTAATGTTAAATCTGTCGAGGATCCATGTTATCGCATTAGCATATTGCTGAAATTAAAAGAGTAGCATCCAACTTAGGTTAATTGAGCATCGTTAAAAATTGCCAGGTTTGTCATTAACACACCTTTATTAAGCTGCTATTCTCACTTTCAGTAGGTTCTTCTATATATTAAATGTTTTTGATTGAAATTAATTTTTATGTTAATTAATTTAAGAATGTGTTTCGAAGAATTTTAAGTCTTTATTTTGATGCTCATTAAGGTGCATTCTGAAAGAACAAAGCAAATGATAAGTTGGAGTATTCATTTATATGTATTTAATTTATGGCATGCATTTTTATAAATTTGGTCATCTTAGTAAATATATCGAAAACAATTATAAAGGTTCTTACACAAATTTTAATATTTGTAGGATATAGCTATCTACAGAAAAAACACTTTTTATACATTATTATTGAGAGTCTTAGGAGTAAAGGGCAGAATATATTGAGTTCATAAATTGTAAATTAGAATTTAAAAAAGAAAAAATTTATTCTTTTTTTTCAAGAAAAATATTAATTTTCGTACTACTTCAATTCTCTCCTAGAGAAACATTCGAATTTCAGTCAAAAAAATTTATGTTTTACATTACGGTTAGATTTTAATTTGTTGGACAAGAAGATGCCAATGAATTATTTTCTCTGCATGGTAACAGAATTAAAAAAAACGAGATCTGTTTGGGATTCGTTTAATTAAAAAATTAGATTTTCAAAAATTCAATTGACTTGATTTTTAACAAAGATATGTACAACAAACAAATATATTACATACATAAATACTCTATGGTGTTAATATATTTGTATGGATTTGAATTTTGTTGCTGATTTTAAAGAACCAGTGAGTAAGTGACAGTTCTTTTAAATGACTCGGAATATTTGTTTAGAATCCATCTAAATTTTAGATGGACAAACTTGAGATGGAAGTTTGAGAGTAAGGATAGGAATATGTTATTTTAAATTCTAAAATTACATATTACTCTCAAGCATTTTTTAATCTTGTAATAGATTTGCACGCGCATTTCCTCAAACTAACATATAAATTATTTTTAATTCTTGTGGGATGAGTTGGGTTTAAGTTAAGCTGTATATAATTTACTTTGATATTGTTAAATAAACGATTGAATAAACTTGTTCAGTATAAAGAATGGGAATAATATCTCAAACTGAATTGAAACGGGCTTGTTCCTATTAGAAACTTAACCTTTCAGTTGAGATCCCGAGAAAAAAACCTATTTCAAGAAGAATAAAAATTGTTCTGATAATTATTTTGACTCGAACGGAGTTCAATTTAATTTAAAATTAGAATTGTAATCCCGAAAAAATCGTTCAGCCTCTTAACGCTATGAAACCAATATTCCAGTCAGTTGGTCAGTCAGACTGGAAAATAATCATGCACCTTTATGCCCAAGGTGTTGAAAACAGAGATAGGCACAGTAGGCCTTAGCCTTGTTGTGCCTCTGAGTTTGTCCAATGTGTTTAATAAGTGTTGTATAGGTTGTAAGATTAGCAACATTACACACATTGTTCTTTAAACGGAGATATCTGTATCGTGAAACAAAATAAATGAAATACGTCATTCCGTAAACTCTAACGAGAGAATAAGATTTTTCTTTTTTGCATTAGGGGTATTAATAATGATATTCTCTGATTATTTTGGAAAATCTGAAATCTATGACCTATACGATGTGAGTTGGAGAAATATCAAAATATTTTTTTTATTTATCAGTCAAATTATAAAATAATAATAATAAAAAAAAACTTAAGCGAACAAGGTTTTTGAAAACTACGGATCAATAAACAGAAAATTGCAACTTATAAGTTTCATTTCCTCGTCTAAATACTCAATGCAATCATTTTTAGGGAACTGAATATGAAATGTCCGTAAGGAGCAATATTCAACATGGCTTCTAAAACTGCAAATTTATTTATTATTTATTTATTTATTTTGCTGATTTCTAAATACCCAGATATGTTTAAAGCTGTAACATTTTGTGACGGTCTTAGCTTCATGTAATCAAAGTAAAAGATTAGAATTTTAAAGAATAGAAATAGGGGTAAATAGTTAAAGACACGTTTTTTTAAGAAAATTGTTACCTTACTTGTAAACTAACTCAAATTTTTGGCAAAGTAAGCAATGAAATTTTTGTGTCGAGGAGGCATGAAGACGAAAGCAGTTTCTTAAAATTGGCTTTTAATAATAATCAAGGATAAAGTCAATGTGCTCGTTACTGGAGCGATAAAAAACAATAAGTTGGCTAATAAAATCTCAGTTCAAAAATCAACATTACCAGACATCCGAGAGAGAGAGATTCGAAACGTCTTCTTACAGTATAATATTGTAAACGAATTTATAATCTGAAAATGGCGATGAAACATACAGTTGCATTGCCAACCAGCCACTCTCTCCCTCTAAGAGCTAAAACACTCACACACTTCTTATATTTCTTTTTTCTCCTCCCTGCCTGAAAAACTAACACGAGCCGAGTTTAAATAGTCGCTTGATTTGCATTGCAGTTGCTGCCAACCACAAATCACGAAACTTGCAAAAAGATCGGGTTCGAATCGGTGTGTTTATTTTCATTGAGATCATGGAACGGGATTGGAAAAACAACACAAGGAGATCATAAAAATTTGAATCCGAAAAATATTTCGAATGGTTTTACTTTTTAAATACCTAACAAAAATGATAAAAGTAGTTGGGGCCTCCTGTTTGACTAACCTTGACAGTTTGCGTCCAATCGAAGTCAAATCGCTAAAAACATTTCCAATTTCAAAATAATATAAACCATATTGTTTTCATAAACATTAACAACTTTATATCTAACATAATTTTCAAAAATATAATGTTACATCTTTAATTCCCATAAAGCTTAATGTAGACTTTTTAGAATTGTTTCTTACAAAATTGTAAGGTCTGAGATAAATTACAGAAACATAGATCATTAATAGAAGGGCTGTCAAACGGAATTTGTAATATTCTGTAAGTAAACATTTATTGATGGGGAAAAATTCTTAAAGACAATATCTTAAGTATTATTGTTTTTCAATACATATATTAAATAAGTGATTTTTGCAAAAATAAAAATGGAACTCAGTAAATAAGCTGAACGTAGAACTTTAGTAACAACTAAATTCAAACAACACACAACAGTCAAAGTATATTGTTAGCTAGAATTCTGAAACTAAATGATTGTTGTTTCAAACAATGTTTCTTTAAACAGGTTAACAAAGAATAGCAACAGTAAGATAAGAAATTCAACAGAGTAATTGCCGCCATCTTGCTTCAAAGTTCGCATAAACTCCGAATGAGGAAGAAATTCACAAGATTTTTCTATAATTTAGCATGAATTTGTTCCGTAAGTAAATTCATTTGCTCTTTTATGTTTAATCTGGTCATAAAAATAATTTTAATTAATGAGATAAAATATTTGTTTCCTTTTATACTTTTCGCAAACATCAAAACCTATTTCTTCCTTGAATTGTTGTTGTATTCGTGTGTTTATTACTGGGATACATACGAAAGACGTGAGATAGATCTCCCTTGAATTAATCTGCATAATTCAGTTTTCTAAGTGGCATTGTGCTTTCTGGGTATTTTCCCTGCCTAAGTTTACAATAAAGAAAAAAATGAAATTTAGTTTGTAATTTTTTACAGAATAGTTCAGATATTTTATAAACAAACACCTGCATGTGATCATATTAATGTGAATGTTTAAAATAATTTATAAGCCTTAATTTCCATTTTTCAACGTTTTCATTAGTTACATTTGTTGTACAGGTTTCAGATAGACTTTTCCTTAAACACTTTCATATCTATTCGAACTCGTTATAAAGCATACTATTCTGTAAAAGTTTAGAGAAAGTTTAACAAAGTATAAGATACGATTCTCTAAATATGATATAAAATCGAATTTGTTTTAGAATAAATCTGTTTATATAATTCGGAATCAGAAATTATAAATAACTTCATTTGGATGTCAATGAAGCAGACAAAATAATATAGATATATTTACCACAAAATCCTGATGAACAGCTAACTTGAAAAAATTCCACTGAAAAAATTTTTGTGTGCTTGAAATGGTTGCATTTCTTTGGGAATTGAATGTATATTTTGGTTGAGTCGATGTTTAAGAACAATCAAACCGATTGCCGAAAATGAAAAAAAAAATATTTTCATTCGAGCCTTTGAAATCCTTATTTAGTTCACATTTGACTACTAAGTAAAATATGATGTCAATTCGTGCTAACAGCTCATTTTTCTGCAATGATTTCCACGCAATGTAAGGTATTAATTTACCGATTCGGAGAATAAAGGAAAAGAGTACAAGCATTAGAAGTATTAGTTAACGAAATAGGAATTTCAAATCTATATACTTGATAAATCATTTTTAATATATAGATTTTATTAGTTATTTTAGTGAATTAAGGTAGTTGTGTAAAATCCCATGTAACCCTTACGTCGAATAAAGAAAACGGTAAAAAACGTGATATTGCATGAAATAATTGTTTTAAATTGGGCTAAATTCAGAAAAATTAATATGTAAATTTACCTAAATGAAGTGTAACTTTTTTTTGAAAAACATTACAGAAATCTTTAGAATTTAAACCTGAATTCAAGTTATCTATATTTACAAATAAATAACAAGTATCAAATTATGAATAATTTAGTTTTTCCAGAAAAAATAACTAAAATCACGAATAAGTTCAAATTTTATTTCATTAGCTGAATACATTTATATAATATAATATATTTAAGTGAAACGATTTTTTTAAATTTTTTTAGTGCAGATGCTATAAAAATGTACTAAATAAAAGTCTAAGAAATATCAGCTTAAAGATGTAAAATCTTAAACAAGTTTTTTAACTGTTTTTGAAGAAAATTCAGGTCATATTAAGATATTTGCACATGAGTTGAATAATTATTCCTTTCTAGGTGTAATAAAGAAATGAATCATAAGATAAAATCAAAAGGTGCTTTATAGAATAACATTTTTAAATTATTATTTTAATCGAATGGAGAGTTAAATTTAAAATAAAAGAGTTTCTCACATTTGTTTAATTGCTTTCCTCTCTTAAGTAAAACTAAGGATTACGTATGAACACAATTTTATTCCTGGAAAGTCTAGGGTTAATGATTCAACACTAATTTAATACATAATATCTAAAATATTTCATTCGTTTTGTTTTTATTACTTTTACAGTGAAATCAAACTTTTATTTGACTATCATTTTAGATAATAGTTCGTACTCTACGAAATGTTTAAATATCCACTGTAATTTTTTTAATTATTCTAAATAAAAAAAATTACAATTTTTTACAAAATACTTATTTTATGAAGTAAAGGATTTATTGCTTAAAATAGTTCAGGTTTTTCAAAAAATTTCCTTAGCACTTAAATATAGAATAGTTTAAATAATAAAACGGAAGGAATAAAACAAAAT
>BMAU01002564.1:0-25072 GCA_019973935.1 Trichonephila clavipes
TTTTAAATGATGGTGTAATAAATTTTTTTCAAAAATGAAAATATAATTATTTTTCAACTTCTAAGATACTATTTATTTCATTTTTTCCTCTTTTTTTTTTACCTTTCATTTCGTTTTTAATTTACTGTGACTGAAACCTACTGGAAAGAAACACCGTATATTTTTCCAAGAGGATTGATCAAGAGAGGAATATCACGCTTTCAAAGAGAGGGTGCCCAAGAAATAACAACGCTATTACCAACGATTGATCTCTTGGTTCTTCCACTTTTTCAAAGCGACCGAACTGGGTCGTAAAATTTTCCCATTGAGCCCCAAGTTCAGGAAAGGAAAAAAGTCATTATTGCATTTTTGAAGGGAATCACAATAAGAGTTAAACGCTTTCGGAATAACTTTTCAGGGAGGGGAAGGTGCTCAGATTGAGGGTTAAAAGTATAGCAGAGATATTATTCTTCTCTTGGACACTTTTTAACAGAATAAATAGTACAAAAATCTCTTTTTCATATCTAATTACCAAGTAAAAACATAATAATTTCAGATCCATGAAATCTACGATAACAGATCTCTCTGCTCTTTTACGTTTCAAAAATATTTAAATTTTTGTGCAGTTCCTGGTTTGTATCTTTCTAAAATATCCACTCAGATTCTCATTGAAAATACTTTTAATGAAAGTTTCATTTTTGTATTAAAATGATTAATTATTGATTAATTCCACTTCTAAAACACACACACAAACAATAATATTATATATATTATATTATAAATTGTGTTATTTTAGAGGTATAGAAATTTAAATTGCAATAAACAACGATTGACATGAATTTTTTATTCGAAAGATAATTGACAGTTTAAATATGATTTTTTATTCGGATGTAGTCCAATCTGGACGTCCGATTTTCGATGACTTTTTCATTTGTGGCATATCGGCAATAAGACGGCGAATGTTGTATTCCAAATGGTCAAGCGTTTGTGGCTTATCCGCGTAGACCAATGACTTTACATAGCCTCACATTAAATAGTCTAGCCGTGTTAAATCACAAGATCTTGGAGGCCAATTCACAGGTCCAAAACGTGAAATTAGGCGGTCACCAAATGTGTTTTTCAATAAATCGATTGTGGCAAGAGCCGTGTGATATGTTGCGCCGTCTTGTTGAAACCATAGCTCCTGGACATCATGATTGTTCAATTCAGGAATGAAAAAGTTGGTAATCATGGCTCTATACCGCGATCACCATTAACTGTAACATTGTGGCCTTCTCGTTTTTGAAGAAGTACGGACCAATTATTCCACCAGCCCATAAAGCGCACCAAACAGGCTGGATGTAACGGTGTTTGACATACACTTGGGGATTAGCTTTCAAATGCGGCATGGCCATTCAAGTGCGCTTCATCGCTAAACAAAATTTGCTTATGAAAATCGGGAACAACGCATCGTTTTGGGCCCATTTGACGAATCTACGCCTTGCTTGATGATCGTTTTGATGAAATGCCGAACCAAACTGAGAATAAATCACTTGACAGCTTTAAATCGGTCGCTATCTTGGAAAGTAATGCCAACTTAAACTACTTCTGAAAAAAAAAACACTCTTTATTTTTTGAGTTATTTTGCATTATTTTTATATATTTAATGCAAAAGCTTACTTATAACCTAATTTCACCATCTTTAACGTAACAAAATATTTATATAAAATAAAGTTCGTTACTACTTCCCAAATAAAAAAAATCTCAACAGATTTCATGTAAAGTGCAGTTTCGAAAGCGGATTCACTGAAGGCTATTGCCAAAAAGTGTCGTTGGCAAATTAAATCTAATTTGGAACAAAGTGGTTCGCGAAAAGTTTAATATAAATTTTTAAAAATTGTAGGCAATTTCTATTGTCATGAAAGTTTGAAATTAATTAGAAGAATTTTAACGCACTAAATTTTAAAAGTACAAATTATTAATTTTAGAGTAAATCAATATAAATAGATAATAGAAAGTGCGTGTTAGTGTAGAGGTCGGTTCGATCACAAGTTTTAATGATAGCGGAGTTTTGCCGCTATGTTGTAAAAATATGATTGCATAAATGAGTCATGTAACTCGTCAACAGCTTTGTAGAGACCGGTCCGATTGTAGGTTTTAATGAAAGTGTTGCCACGACATATATTATAAAAATTTGGCTTTATAAAGGAGTTATTAGGCAACTAGTTATTTGGTACATATTTTGTATTCATTAGATTGACGCATTTCGCACTTAATTCCCCAGTCGAAGTCAATTTCTGTTAGAAGATTTTACTAAGTTCAGGCCTCAAACAATTTTATTCAGCAATTAAATATTTAACCAATAATAATGAGATGGACAAAGAGAAACAACAAAATAATATCCTGTATACATTAAAGCGTTTGGAGATTAAACCAACTATAAAACCATGATATAGGAATGCAATGATTGATAAAAATTCATTACCAAACGCTTAAGGAATGATTGATTTTCTTTGCAGCGAGGATATTATTCTTTTCTCAGTTTTTAAGAGAATATATATTAAAAAGGAAATTTATATTTTCAACATCTATTGGACAAATCGTTCTTTGTTTTTGGGATTCAACAAAATCTGCGAAAGCATATCTGACAGCAATTTTATAAACGGAGCAATATTATATTCAATAGATGTTTTTAGTTCAATATTCCATAAGTCCAATTTCTTGGCACGTGTATTTTAAAATTTATTTCAAACAGCTTGTCCTGTCAAACATTAAGTATGTATTAGTGTTTACTTTAAAGATTTCAGATATTTCTTTGACAAAGAAATCAATCTGGTTTTCTTGTGATTAAAATTCTACCTAAATTGCAACTAGTCTTTCGATAGAAAAGTCTTCTATGGGAACTTTAAATTGCAATAAAACACATTCAACCAGAAATGCGCTTTATCGCTAAACAAAATTCGCTTATGAAAACGGGGAACAACGGCAATCTCGTTTTGGGCCCATTCGACGAATCTACGCCTTGCTTGATGATCGTTTTGATGAATTGCCAAACCAAACTGAGAATAAATCACTTGACAGCTGTTAAATCGGTCTTCATCTTGGAAAGTAATGCCAACTTAAACTTCTATACCTGGAAAAAATACTCTTTACTAAGCTTCTTGATTCCGATTTAAGCAATTCAAATGTTTTTCTTTCAAAAATACGCCTTCATTGTTAATTTAATATATCTGTATCGAAGTCAACACTTGAATATTCAAATATTCCTTAATCGAAATAAAGCAATAAAGTTATCCTTCTTGGGTAAATCCAGCTTTAATGTGTTTAATCGAGCTATGCTATCGATGTATGCTGGTTTACATTTCGTCTTCAGAAGGATTTGATGGTGAAATTGCGGTTACAATTGCGCGCACATGTATGGATACAATTCTGATCTACCTTTTTTGAGCTGAACCACTCTTTTTGTGTGTTTTTGTATTCCGATAAATATCAAGGAATATGTTTATATACACAACTTCATTATTTCTTAACCATAATAACGTATTTATACTGCTTTGCATTCTACGCCAAACTGAATCAATGCAGCTTCACAAGTCATGTTGTCTATGTTTCAATCTATTTTGAGGAGATTTAAATTTCAAATATTTTCTATGATTAAAAAAAGATGTACAAATCAGTATCTACCAACCACTTGATTTCTTCTTGATCATGAAGAAAAAGCCCCTAGAAGATACCCTTTATTGCACCTGGTTAAGTTGCTATACGAATAATTTGAAAACAATTGTTACAGGTGCATAGTTATTAGTCAATCTGAATGAAACGATAAGACACATAGGTTTTTATCATGTTTTATTTATAATGAAATAAGTGAAATATGTCATTTTGTGCACAATAATGTGAGACGTAATATATACCTTCTAATGCATGAGTACTAAAATACTAACATGAGTCATAATACTGACATTCTCTGATCACTTAAGAAGAACGCTGATCTTATGTTTATTGAATATAAAGTCAACTGAGAAAATCCTAAGAAATATTTAAAAGACAATTATGATCAAATATAAAATTTTAGAAGTACAGTTCATTAAACAGAACAACCAAGAATATGTTTCAATCTCCCTTCTGAATATTTCAATTGAAAAGGATTTTTAGGGTACATAATAAACACACTGTTGATAGAAATCAGTAATCATCGCAAAATCTAAATTATTAAATTTCATTTTTTTGGTTGGCCTTGTCAGATCCTAAATTCCCAGATATTTTAAGGGAGTCTGGCACGTCCATAGGAGCCCATGTTAAATTGCGTAAGTTTAAGTATCCTTTTCTCAGAAACTGCTTACTTCTCATGGATAAAAATTTAACACTAAGTTATGTGTACTATCAATAACACTTTAAGTTTTATCTTTTTGATAAAAATTAATTTAACTATGAATTTTTCAAAAATTGTGTCCAATATTTTTCCCTAAAATTTATTTTAAAAAAGTCATATCTAAAAAGGTTTGCTAGATATACATAATATTCTTGCGATTAAAATGTGTAAGCATATCAAAAGTCTGCTCACTGAAAATTTAAGGATTATATGAAAAGTACGTTTTGTGAGAAAAAGGGACAAAGTTATTACGTTTACGGACGTATTACGTTTTAAGAAAACAGGCTTTAAATCAAAAGTTTGTAATTTTTTGATCATTTACTTTTTTAGTACTTTTTAGAAGCATATGAAGCCTTTTTTTACTCTCTTCTCATACAAAAGACTCTTCTAATTTTCTTTTTATCATTTTTTTAACAATTTTGCCTTTTTTTGGAATCTCAATATGGTTTCGTTGGACTTCCCTAATTCTACTTACATCTAGTTTTTTGAAGCATGACACACAGTTATAACTAGGGACAATATCAGAATGTTTCAAGATCATTAACTTTGCTACATGACTCTTATTACACTGTGCAATAGCCATATTTACCCCTAATTTATTAGTTTTTAATTCCACAAATGTAGATCTTGGAATCACTGACCATGTGGCGCTATTAACCGACTCTTTTGGGTTCTGAGTCTTTCCAAGTAAACATTTTCTTAATAACATAGGATCCCTTAGATCCCTAAAACTTGGCTTTATTTAATTCATTATCGTGTGTATCAGCACGTGTGCATGTGTTTATGATCATAGTGACTTTCGTTACTGATTCTGTCTTTTGAAACTTGCACTAGGCATTTATACCCGCGAGACACAGTCATTATTGAGGACTCTCGTTTGAAGGCAGAAGATGAAAATAAACTACTCAAACAGAAGTTTTCGGTCTGTGTAGATCAATGATAATATTTCTAATAGTCATACTATGATATCTTCGAATTTTTGATATTAAAATGTCGGTCAGTCGTGGTTACCACTGCGTGTTACGCGGTTAAGCATTTTCTCTCACTTAACTTTTTTCTCCCTGTTTCGTTTTAAAGATCCAAAAGACGTGTACCCATACACTTTTGGATAATATCAATTCATTCAAACTTTTCCACTTGAACATCATATGGATTCGCGCTCATCAGAAACTTTCGCAAGGGGAAACACAGGTGCTCCTAGCAAAGCTCATTTGATGCGCGTAAAAAGAAGTAGCTTTGAAATAAATAAACATACTTCTATTTATCGTATATCCTCATATCATACATCATTTTATAAACAGGAATATTTGAACTTTTAAAAAATATAAATAAGTGTGAAAATCGATAATTTTTCGAAAATTCATGTGCCAGAACCTCTTAATGTTTAAATATTAAGTGAAGGTTTTATTACGATGCAACCTAAGTTGAAAGAGCGGAATTTAGTCAAAATATTAGGAATCGTTAGTTCATTGGGTATGAAAACATTAGTTTATATTTAAGTAAGGGATCAAAAAGTTGTTGAAAAACGTCTGATTGATCAACCATTTATGGACTGAAGTAGGCAGTCTGAATATAAGACTAATAGATAAGACATTTTCGATACTAAAATAATACTAGCTGGAATGCAGCATGAAATATATATTTGTTAAAAAAGGTATCAATTCATATAATTGCAGAAATGCAAGGAGAAATAACAGCAAAACTTTTCTAAACATAATTTTTAATATTATTTCATAGCATCTTTCTTTGATTTGAAACTTCATGGGGCATTTTAATATTGTTTTTTTTTTCAAAAATTGTTAGGTGTGGTAATTTCTTGAAAAATATAGATGGTTGATAGTAGTGTTCTTTTAAATGTGCGGAATTTGTAATTATTAGCAAGTAAGTGTTTATTGTTGACGGAAATGTCGTCAGATATATTTAAGTATAATAGTTTTTTTCCCAATGCATAAACTAGTAAATGTTATTTTTGCCCAAAGACATGGGACTCGATACATAAATTAAATAGTGAATTTTAGTAACAATTTTAAGTTTAAACAGAACATATATGCTCACAATAGTCAAAGTATATTATTAAAGAAAATTCTTAAACTAAATCACTGTTGTTTCTAACAATGTTTCTTAAAATAGGTTAACAAAGAGCAACAACAGTAAGGTGCTAAATTAGCAGTAATCACCGCCATCCCTATTCAAAGTTCGTATACACTCAAAATGAAGCAAGTAACCTCAAGAGTTTCTACAACTCTGCATTAATTTATCTCGTAAGTACACATATTTGCTCTAATATATTTAGATATAATCATAAAAGTATTTTAATTAATGAAATAAAATATTTTCATTCTTACTCTATTGCAAAACTGAATGCGATTTCTCCCTACAATCAATCTATACAATTATATTTAATGAAGATACTTTGAACTTTTTCTAAGCCTATCCAATACATGTTTTCAACAAAAAAATTCTCTTTTATTCGGGTTTCTTATACTATCATACAGATATTTCTTTTAGAAAAAGAAATTACAATAAGGTATAGCATTCGGATGTAAATAATTCAAATAATTTAAATTAATTTTAATTCTGATTTTTGAATGTATTGTTTGTTTTTATTAATTATACAGGTTACTAAATACGGGATTATTATTCTTTACTTTTTAGTTTAATACATTTATATTTATATCTGAATTCACTGTGAATATAATTCTCATCAAACATTTAAAATGTTAGTGAAAGTGGAAAAAGCAACAAACGAGACTTTAGAAGCGATAGGAACAGAGTAAGACAAACAAATGGGTTTTTTTATTATTCGAAATTAGAAATTAACTAAAATTTCATTTTCCACGGACTACGTTAATGAAGCAAGACATTACAAATATTTATTAAAATATTCTTAATTAAGAACAAACAACAGATCGGAAAGCAATTCACAGCACATTAACCTTATTACATACGGATATGCTTTCCAAATTAACAGAAAAAGAATTCTTCAATGTTTGAAGTGGTTACGGCACACTAAAATACATTTCTTGTCGTAAAGTTTGACTATACTTACATGCTTAAGAGATCATATTAGTCGAATATCGACGCCGAAAAACAATTTGATCAATCTGATTAGAATCCTCTAGTATCTCTAAACGAGTAAGTTTAACATTGGAAATAAAAGAAACTGGGCGAGTTTACTTGGCGTTGTAGGAGATCCAGGGCTCATCAGACGGCGTTGGCGAGCTTTAGAAGCGGTCACCTGAGTAGTATGACTCTTGTGCAGGGGGTCAAGTCTTTCTTTACCTGTCCCTTCTCTCTCCTTGCTTCTCCTGCTCATCCTCTGGACTGCTGTGGCATTTCCCTGCGACAGTTGTATGAAGAGCAAGACCTGGTGTATGACACTATTACGAGGGATGGTCAAATGGACTTGGTGTAGGCTTTCCTGCTCCAAGGGGATTGGAAGTAACAATACAACGATAATTGCTCGGGAATAAATAGAATGTGGAAGGATTAAAAATAAGGTTAATCTAATGAATTCAAAGCAGGAATAGTGTGGCATTTTCTTGCGTAGCGATTTAAAAAAGTAGAATTAATTAACCACAGAAGCTTTTTTCAATAGAAATTATTTTTGAAAAACAACAAATTATGAGCATTTGGTAAAACAACAGCTCTTATTAAGACCCTTAAAATGTGAGCTATATGTGACATTGCTTTTCTTTACACATTTGTCACTCGAAGCAAATAATAATTCGTTTTTTAGCGTCTATTCAATACGACGACATTAATTAGTCAAGTTCTCGGGTTAACATAGAATGCAATTATTAGAGATATAATTGAAATAATTGAAATTTTAAAACGAAATCTTAATTCATTTTAAAGCTGGAATCAAGCATTTCGAAACAATTTTAAGTCCTGCGTAATAATTTTAAGGATAACTTTATAATAAAAAGCGCACGAGTAACATGATCGTCACTATTTGGTTTGCCGCCAAGTAATTCTGCCAAGAGCAATCTTTGAGCTACAACTCGTAAAATATGCATAAATAAAATTCGTAATATTTAATGTTAGTTCGGAAGTATTAATATATTTTTTATATCTTAGAATTTTTCCAAATGGATTATCTGTGTGTGTGTTTATCTTTTCCTCATAAATTCAGCAAAGTGATTCTTCTATCAATGACGCATCATTCCTATATGTACTTTTTTCGAAATATGTCTCAATTTTTTGTCTCAATTCCGGTTTGATGTCCTACTAAATTTTACTTACAGAGTTCACATACGGGTCATACCTGTGCAGTATATCTAAGAATAAAAAAATCTGATAATTCTTCCCTAAATGTTTTCTTAAATGGTATCTAATGCTACACACTTAAATCAATTTGGCGCTTATAGAAGAAAAAACACTTTTTTAGCTTCACGGTAAATTCAACTCAATTCTCGTTATTGAGAGACAATTATGTATTTTTCTTCACATAACTGTTACGCATTAGACGATAACAATTATTTTCCGATCTCCTGCAGAATACTTATCAGCTACAGAGAACATGAATCTAAACACATCGAAAAAGGGAAAGCCCTAAATTCTGTCATTTTGTTTTTAGTGAATGTATCTTTTCGGAGAATATCATCAATGATCTTGGTGTTAACAACTCAGAAAAAAAATCGGTACTTACGTATTATTACAACAGTATCAACGTCCAAGATAGCTCGCCAAGTCGGCTACCCCGACTTTGCCTGTGATCTATGCGCTGAATTGGCAAGCATGTGCTTCATTTTATATAATGTCGCCAATAGGTTGCGATAAGACGCAAGTACAAAACAGTTGCTAAAGTACTGTCTATAACTGATAAGTGCCTCATTTTTCAGCAAAGAACCTACACAGAGAAATTTATAATAGAATTATTTTATTCGACAGTTCCCTGTTTGATTTCCCACTAATTAATGCACTATTTCAGTGAAGTATCGATAAAATTTTAAGTCTTCATTCTTGGCGACGGAAAAAAAGAGGCGCTAGCAGCACATTTTTCATTTTTCTTTTTCATTTACGTCTTTCGAGTTAAGACGTTCTAAGTAGAACAGCGATTCAGTTTGTCAATATAGCGAGAAACAACGTTTGAGTTTAAAACATACTCCAATGATCTAATTCTGCTGGGAGAATATATTTACATTTAATTTTTTTTGGAAAGATATACCTTATTCTTGAATAAAAATATTTCTTTTATAGCAGCGGAAGTTTCTATATGATTTTGAATTAATATTGAGGAAAAAGTAGGGAAGGAAAGAATTGCAGTTAGTTGTTTTTAGCACCTGTGAGCAGGAAAAGACTGGTAAGGATTTCTTTTGGTGATATTTCTCTTTCAGTCGGTAATAGCATTAAGTGATTTATCGTCGGAGCTCGACTTATTGAATAGCATTTTAAAATCTAATTATGTAGAAGAAAATGTAGTTTCGATTGTATATTCAATTGTTTCGAGAAAGCTATTGTAAAGGAGATTGAAAGTGTTATCGCTTACGATTGATCCCGAAAGCCTTGAAAGAAACTAGATTGTAGTAATAGTGTACGAGACACTCCACATTGTAACACAGTGTTTTCTTACTTCTTAATATACAATAACATTGGCAAAATTAAACTCATTGAAGGAATCATGAATTCGATGCTGTGTGTATTAATATGCATCTTCAACAGTTAATTATTTTATATCATAGATGAATACATTTATAAATGTAGATTTTGAAAGGCTTATATATTAACTGGCAAAAGCAACGGAGGATTCTTGTTGGTCTTTTAAAAACACACACATATATATACTTGGCTAATTTTTTGAAACATAAAATTCTACACTTAACTAACGGTTACTGAGAGAGCAAAGAATTTTTTTGAATTGTATGTATTTTTTGGTGGTTTTTGATGGAGCTGTAGCAATATTTGTTACTTTGACAAACATGAGGTGTGCGCTCAGATACTGAGGGATGAGTTGGACAGCTGAGAGAGAGAATACAACAACGCGAAAAAGAAAATTGTGAGAATGCCCGGTTAGAATTGATTTTATTTACGTAGCTCTCTGAAGTAATATAAGCTTTTGGCAATGGACTTCGTAATTTTGAACCGTAGTCATTTTACCACTACGACACCTAGACTTAACCAGCAAGAAAACTTTGGCCCTTCAAAGATTTAACGTGCACTAGCCTTTCTACACGCATTTGGTGTTTAGAGGTAGCAGAACTCAAACGCACGATTCAGCAACACTGGCCACAAGTTCGCCACCATGACCAATCTTCTACCGTGGACATGAGTTGGCGAATGGAATGGTATGGTTTGGGGTAGCAGTAGTTTCAAAATAAAAGTTGTTTGGAGAAAGTGTTTAAATAGATACAATATAAGTAGTGAGGTCAAGAACTGCTTATCTTAGTTTGCACATATAAGTAATGAATAACAAATTAAATAAAATGTCATAATGAAATACATAAGTAAACAGTGATGAATTAAAATTAATAATAATAAGACATTTTCTGATTAGTGTAGAAGAAAAACCGATCTGAAGTCTATATGATATGAAGTCAATTTAATAAATAATGAAAAGTATTTTACTTACTAGCACGAACAAATAATTAAGGAGCATGAGCAAGCAAAATTTGTGAAAAGTTCAATTTTGTTCAATAAACAGAACACTCAAGCATAAGAAATTCAATCTCTCTCCTGAGTACTTAAATTTAAAAATTTTTGATAATTGAATATACGAAATGTTGATGGGATGCAGTAGTCAGTACAAGATTCTGAATTATTAAATTTCAATTTTTCTTTGTTTGTCTTGCCAGCTTTTAAAGGAAATGACATTTTTAAGTACTTGCATATTACGTGAAGGTTACAATGGGATGAAGCCTGAATTGAAAGAGAATGGAATTTAGTTAAAAGATTAGAATTAGAAATTAATTAGGTAAATGATCATAAATTCATTGTTTAATAAGTGATCAAAAAGTTATTATCAAATTCCTATTTTAATAACTCTATACGAATGAAAGTGAGTTGGCTGACCTTAAGTATTTTAATATAGATAAGACATTTCCAACACTAAAATAATACTAGCCGGATTGCGATGGGTTAAATTTTGTTCCCTAAACTAGGTTGAACGTATAACTTCCAAAAAAGTGTTAGTCCCCCCCCCCCATTAAGTAGAAATATCTCCAAAAACAGCAAACGTTTTTAAAAATATAATTTTTAATAATTTGTATTACAACTTCAACTGATGGAAACCTCATGCGAACCTTTATAAGACTGCTTTTTTCTAAATATTGTATGCTGTCAAAAATTATAAAAAAATGAAAGTCGTTCATTGCAAGTTCCTCTTAATTGTGGAATTGAAAATTGTTTGTAAATAAAAGTTTACTGTTAATATATTGTGTTTTTAATATAATATTTAAGGACAGATATATTGAGACTCAATAATTGAACTAAACAGTTAATCTCGTAACAATCAAGTTGAAATAAAACAAGATCACAAAAGTTAAAGTGCATTATTAGCGAAAATTCTGAAACTAAATCATTGTTGTTTGAAACAATGTTCTTTAAAACAGGTTAACAAAGAAAAACAACACACAGTAAGAGGTTAAATTCTGCAGTAATCGCCGCCATCTTGATTCAGGGTTTACATAAAATCGAAATGAAGGAGAAGATCTCAAGATTTTTCTATGATTCCGTATCAATATAGTTCGTAAGTAGATATATTTGCTGTTATATGCTTAGATCTGGTCATAAAATTTATTTTAATTGATAAGATAAAATATTTACATTTTATCGCGTCCACAAAAATTGAATTTGATTTCTCCCCACAATCAATCTATACGATTCTGTTTAATGAAGGTACATTGTGCTTTTTGAAGATACTTTTCCTAGTAGCGGACGCTTACAATAAAGTAAGAAAATAGCATGTAAGTTTATGAATTTGCCGCTAACATTTAGATTTTTTTAAGTAAAAAATATTTACAAAAAAGGTATATATCATTTTCATGTAAATAATTCTAATTTTTCTCCTTTTAAATTTCTTATACCTGTTATACAAGGAGTCCTAACTCTTAAATAAAATATTTTGCTTTTTTCTTTTACTTTAACCCATTCATAAGTCTGGATTCGTTAAGAATCAAATTTCTGTCCTGAAAATTTTACAGAAAATAAAATAAAGTATTTACTAAGATTCTAATGTGATGGAAACTTAATTAGACTAAGATATGAACATGAATTCATAATTCGGAAGTCTAAATTAACAAAAATTTTCTTTTCTAATAGCAATGGTAACGAAACATTATTTCTAATATTAATTAAAATACTTATATATAAGTACAAGAAATTAGTTAAAAGAATTTCTTAGTAAACTAACCAAATTACACACAAATAATATATGTGCATTTCAAATTGATAACAAAAGACATTTTTATGTTTGTGAATAGTTATATTTCCTTGCTAAATCAAATATATATCTTTTGGTTTAAAGTTTAAGAACGTACATACGTGCTTAAGAAATGCCACACACATAAGACTACAGTAAATATAAATCGATTATCGAAGATGCGAAAAAACAGTGAACCATACAGAAAATCCAGAAAAACAGAAAATCCATATAAAAACTCTGCAATCTACTAGCATCAATAAATTTGAAAACCGATCAATCCTAAAAGAAAGCGAATGGTACCAATTAGACAACATATGGATGAGTCATGCAGTGCCGGGAACGCAAAAAAAAAAATGAATGCGACCGAGCTGATCAATGACGGTGGCAGTACATCTGCAACTGGGAAGTTGAAATTATGCAAATGGATTATGAAATCACTTCTATATTGACCCGGACTGAGTAGGCATCGATTGTGTACGATGGTCGTTTATGAAGACATATTGGGCAGCAGCTAGTGCACGTTTCATTAAGACGTTTGTCAACAATCTATTCGGACATAAGATCGTAATGGTGTGTGATCGTCTATGGCTTCTGCGCTCAATGAAGCCAACAAAAAAACACCGCTGCTTAATAATATTTTCCTTGAAGAGCTAGCGTCTAACTTCAGACTGTGCGCTACTTGTAAAAACTCACTGGACTCAGTTAAATTCCCAGTTTGACGTTCGAGCGGATTTGTGTATCCATCTAAGCAACACAAGTTGCCCGCATTGGATCTGATTAGTGCACGTCTAGTATCACCGGGACTGTCATTCGTGCAGATACGTTGATTACAACATCATTAATATACCCTTGAATGTGGGCACAATGCTGCAGCAGCTACCACATCAATTGGACGAGGATCAAGTGTTCAATGTTTACATGAAGACCATGATACATAAATCTACGTATCTTAGCAGCATGGTCACAAAGTCAGTGGTAAAAGCTTGGCTACATTTCTTTCTTTGTCAATCACTGTGTAAGCAGTATAAGATTACAAAACACTGGGATTCATTTCTTGCTAATACAAAAACCAGTTGTGTGGCAGCCAAAGCCATCGGTGATGATACGATCAAGCATCTACAGTGCGACAGAAGTGCACCGGAGTCGGAGGTTTTGTTTGTAATTTTGCAATCAGCGAGGCTTGGATGGAATATTCCACGCCATTGAATGTGCCTGGTTTTGATCTGAGATCATCTAATAATACTGCTTAGCGCAGACAAATTGCAACTACATCATCGGTGGCAGTATCATCCTCATCATATCGCAAGGCCAATGGAGTCACTAATTCAATAGCTTTACTGATTGTAATAGAGTTTATATTTGCCATTTCGGAAATTAACTTGGGAATGAAGACCCAAAGGATTGTGATTATCTAGTAAGCCTTAAAGTCAATGGCATTCTCAGATTCATACTCAGGTGTGTGTACATCCATTTGGGCACCATTCGCAGAAACTAAACTCTTTATGTTACTATCGCTATTAAAATATTCCGAAAACAATGCAAAATTATGCCCCATTATGATCCCGAACTTACTACACCAATTATGATAGTCGAGACTTAAATGTTAATGTCTCCCAATACCGTTCATTGCTCGACTTTCATGCTCAGTGAGTTCAATTTGTCTTGCATCTAAATTTCTAACAACGTTTGGTAATACCTGTATTGATTTAATATTTACCAAAAATTTCGAATTATCCTTTATGCCATTTTTGTCATACTTTTCATACCATAGGCCTATAATTAATAAAGTTATATTATAAAACAGTAAACATTTGTTTACTTAATTTCTTTCCTGGACCCATTGAAAGGAAATAGTTGCCATCATAAACAAATAAACATGGAAAGATGGAGGAATTCTTAGGGTTCAAACATGATGGCATGCATAAATAATATTTTACATCAACAAGTAATATATAAAAAAAATTAAGAGTCAATCCCTTCTTAGATTAAAGACAATTTTTATTTTAGCTACTTTATACTAAATAGTTACAATTAATATAAATATGTATATACATATGACAGAATCACAACATTAAGTGGCAATTAACTTTTATTAACTATCTTTAAAGTATGGTATTGTCATCCGAAACAGTGGTGTCTATAAAATTTCAGTTCAACTAAATGTTTTTTAAAACGTGAAAAAAAAAAGCTTCTCAATTTCTGGCACAAGTCGCCAAAATGGTTTCTATGTCGCCAAAAATGATACCAACGTAGCTGTATTTGTAATTCTTTAAATAATAAGTTTTAATCAATTAATTTTAATAATTATAAATAAATTACTATATTGCCATCCAAAATAATCTTGTAAATAAAATTTCAGCTCAATTGAGAGCTTCAAAATGTATTTATTAACGATTGAAAATTCCACGAAGCTAAATAAATAAATGAAGTGTGAGCTAATAGTGTAGCAATTAAAAAATATTACCCGCTACGCGTCGTATTTACGTACAACATACGGCCTTGTCCATGAAACAGCCACACCCTATTTTTTGTTATTATGTATTGTTATTTGTTACGCATGTAATGACCTCGTCATACAATTAATGATCAGTATTAAGTGGCAAAAAACATGTGATTAGCAAAGCATAGTTTCTGTACCTGAAGAACTTGTAATAAAGAATTTTTTTTTATTTTATATATAATGTTCAAACACAGTGTCATTGAACAAAGGTTATTAAAAGCTTAATGCGTTTTAGAGTGAAACTTCTCCTTACGAGACATTTTGTTTTATTAAAGAAAGCCACGATAGTCAATAAATTAATATGGTAGCTATCGCCAAGCCACTCGTTTTTTTCCGAAATCCCTTAAATTTATTCACAACTTCTGCTTTTAGAGACTGATATCCAAAATGCATTCAATTTTAAAACTAGTGTTGTCATCAAAAGCGATAAAAAGTTTGAGTGAGAAGCAAATGGAAAATTTGAAGATAATACTTTTATTACGTGTATTTAAGTAATGGATTAGACTGAAAAGTGCTATTTATGCGATATCAGCCAAAAGCTATTTAAATATGCGATTTTTTTCATAATAATTAAAAAATTCATTTACCAAATGACCTTCCGAATAAAGTAAATATAGTACGAGTTTTCCTGAGATGACCGAATTAAAGTCACCTTTGCGGTCTACTGAAGAGCATAGAAACCCAAATTGTGACTTTTGCAAAAATACTTTTTTAACATACAAAATGGTACACATGCATTTAAAGCTCCATTCTGAAGAAATGTCCACATTTTTAAAGTATGCAAAAAACATGTTTAATTCCAAGCGTTATTTGAAGTGACATGAACTTGTTCAGAGACATAAGAAGTCATTCATTTGCGAAATTTGTAAAGCAATATTCAAGGATTTTTCATCTTTGAAGCAACAAGTACTTACTGATACAAAGGAAAAACCCTATTCGTGTTTTGAATGCAACAAATCCTATTCTCGACGTCACAGTTTAAATCTGCATCTTCGTACTCACTCAAATGAAAGTCTTTATATTTGCGAATTTTGCAAAAAGTCTTTCTCAGATAGATCTCATTTAACAAATCATCTGCGAATTCACACAAATGAAAAGCTCTTTGATTGCGAAATTTGTAGGAAGAATTTCTCTCTAAGTATAAGTTTGAAAAAACATTTGCGTATTCATACCGGATAGAAGTCTTATGTTTGTGAAATTTGCGAGAAATCTTCCTCTAGAAGGTCTACTTTAAAAACCCATTTGGGTATTCATTCTAGATAAAAACTGTATATCTGTGAAATTTTAAAGAATATCTATATTAAGATTATGGTTACTGTTCGGTTAGTCATCAAGTAAACACAACAAGAAGACATTTTTAGCAACGACACACAAATATATGCGCAAATGCTACAGACTATTTGTTGTTAGCGAATTCTCTTTGGTGACCGTAGTAATTTTCTTATCGTATAATAACTTTAGGTATTTTCGTATAAATGTCACAGCACGAATAATTGCACCACGTGAATTGTACTTTGAGATCAAAACAAATGAGAATTTTATGAGTTTCAGTTGAAAAAACATTATTCCCCAGACTCTAATACGTAAAAGCGAACATCCTAATGACAATTCCTCTCTTGTACACGTAAATTCAGTAAAAGTGATACTCTTTTAGATATTTATGTTTCTTCCCTAAAATTCACTCCATCTCAATATTCATTATCCTAATTTTTTGTTGCTTTGAAAGTATACAAAATTTGGCAATAATTTGATTTCGATATATGCTACGGATTTTTTGCCAAAAGTTTTAAAATTTCGCCATATTTGGCGATAATATTACAATATGATACCATAAGTAATATTACAATATGATCTCAAGGTATTTTGGGCAAAATTTCAGAGTCACATCAAAAAACGAGTAGCGTACCAATATCAAATTAGTTTCCAAAATTGTACTTATGGGTTTCACTTAAGATTTCAGAACCTTTCTGTTTTGACTTGTTGTTTTTGAATTTTTCAATTCCTGCGAATAAAAATGCATGGCAGTTCTTTCCTTAAAGGTTTACTTCATGATATCTAAAGATCAATACAGACACAGATAAATTTTGTACCTTCAGAAGAAAACGTTTCGTCAGATGTCAAATTTGTTAAGTGTTCATTACTGAGACAGAGGATACATCCTATGTGTTATTCTTTCACTAAGTAATGAAGTTTTAGTCGATTTCAATGATCATTTCAAGCCTCTTCCTGTTGGGTACTTCACATTTACAAAAGTTACGAAGCCAAATATGGCAAAGACATATTAAAATCGGCCAAATTCTGTTTCGTCATTGAATTTGTAATGAACATATTTTTTCAAAAAAATTTTGTCAGTGTTCCTGGTGAAAACTCGGTCATTTGTTGGTCATATTCTCGATAAAGACATCTATTTTTTGTTGGTGTTTCAGTTTAGATTTTACATTGATTTTGAGCATACAATATTGTTTCAGTGAACAATTATATAATAGATTTCCTAGTATTTTATGCTCCAGTCTATTCAAGTAATTTCCTTTCTGCAATAAAATCGTTGTACAGTCCAGATATTTAATGTCGGAAAAAAAGAGGCACTAGTAGTGTTTTTCCCCCAGTAAATTTTGGCTCTCAAATTTGGTTGCAATAAGCCCATCTGATCGACTTTTTATTAGAGTGATATTTCGTCTATAGTTGATAGTATCATTGAAGATTTTCCATCGATAATCGACTAAATATGCAGTATTTTAGTATCTAAATTGTGTAGGAAGTGTAATTTGCTTTCTTGAAAAAAATTATCGCATCATTTGTTGAAGATGTTTCTGTGCCTAGTTCTCTTTTCCTAGCTAAAAGTTGATCACTAATGTGTTGAAAAAATCCACATTGTGGAGAGTCCCAGATTACCCAATGGGATAAATCTCTTCCTTTAGTAATATATTGCTTCCTTAATATGCAGCATTTCTTGTTTTCTAAAAATATTGTTGGTTTATTTTGACTGTATTTAAGTATTAATGTCGACGCAGCCAAATTTGCGCAAAGGGAATAGCGCCATCTTCCATTAAAAAATTCTCACAATTTTTTTTTTTTTTTTCAAATAAAACCCTTAAGGATCTTTTTGTTATTTCGATATCAAGGCGCGATTCGTTTGGCGCAAATTTTGCTGCGATGACGCTAATACCCGAGTACTAATTTTTTTTTGTCGATCAGACACTAAACACAAAATAAGACAATAACTAACAACTTGTTTCACATGAACAAAAAGTATTGATTGCCTAGGCACTCTCCGAAGTTCTTTTCGCACATACACCACAAGCACTCAAACTCGTGAATTTTGAGTGGTAGATTTACCACTGTTAATAAATTATTACAGGCATTTGGCGATTTTTTGTTACATTTTTACAGCTCATCAAAACGGAAAAAGTACCTTAAAATCTCGTCATTTAATCAAACGTTAAAAATTACGAGTTTTACTGTATAAGTACCTTGTTTGAACATTTATTATTCTCTCAAAGAACGATTTTGATTGTTATCATGGATTTTCGGGATGGTATTATAAGGTTCTAGTAGAAGATGTATTATTCATGTCGTACAGTGTAGCTTCTTAATGTTAAATCTGTCGAGGCTCCATGTTATCGCATTAGCATATTGCTGAAATTAAAAGAGTAGCATCCAACTCAGGTTAATTGAGCATCGTTTAAAATTGCGAGGTTTGTCATTAATAGCCTTTAAGTACACACCATTACTAAGCTGCTATTCTCACTTTCAGTAGGTTCTTCTATATATTAAATGTTTTTGATTGAAATTAATTTTTATGTTAATTAATTTAAGAATGTGTTTCGAAGAATTTTAAGTCTTTATTTTGATGCTCATTAAGGTGCATTCCGAAAGAACAAAGCAAATGATAAGTTGGAGTATTCATTTATATGTATTTAATTTATGACATGCATTTTTATAAATTTGGTCATCTTAGTAAATATATCGAAAACAATTATAAAGGTTCTTACACAAATTTTAATATTTGTAGGATATAGCTATCTACAGAAAAAACACTTTTTATACATTATTATTGAGAGTCTTAGGAGTAAGGGCAGAATATATTGAGTTCATAAATTGTAAATTAGAATTTAAAAAAGAAAAAAATTATTCTTTTTTTTCAAGAAAAATATTAATTTTCGTACTACTTCAATTCTTCCCTAGAGAAACATTTGAATTTCAGTCAAACAAATTTATGTTTTACATTACGGTTAGATTTTAATTTATTAGACAAGAAGATGCCAATGAATTATTTTCTCTGCATGGTAACATAATTAAAAAAAACGAGATTTGTTTGGCGTTCGTTTAATTAAAAAATTAGATTTTCAAAAATTCAATTGACTTTATTTTTAACAAAGATATGTACAACAAACAAATATTACATACATAAATACTCTATGGTGTTAATATATTTGTATGGATTTGAATTTTGTCGCTGATTTTAAAGAACCAGTAAGTAAGTGACAGTTCTTTTAAATGACTCGGAATATTTGTTTAGAATCCATCTAAATTTTAGATGGACAAACTTGAGATGGAAGTTTGAGAGTAAGGATAGGAATATGTTATTTTATATAGATTCTAAAATTACATATTACTCTCAAGCATTTTTTAATCTTGTAATAAATTTGCACGCGCATTTCCTCAAACTAACATATAAATTATTTTTAATTCTTGTGGGATGAGTTGGGTTTAAGTTAAGCTGTATATAATTTACTTTGATATTGTTCAATAAACGATTGAATAAACTTGTTCAGTATAAAGAATGGGAATAATATCTCAAACTGAATTGAAACGGGCTTGTTCCTATTAGACACTTAACCTTTCAGTTGAGATCCCGAGAAAAAAACCTAGTTCAAGAAGAATAAAAATTGTTCTGATAATTATTTTGACTCGAACGGAGCTCAATTTAATTTAAAATTAGAATTGTAATCCCGAAAAAATCGTTCAGCCTCTTAACGCTATGAAACCAATATTCCAGTCAGTTGGTCAGTCAGACTGGAAAATAATCATGCACCTTTATGCCCAAGGTGATGAAAACAGAGATAGGCACAGTAGGCCTTAGCCTTGTTGTGCCTCTGAGTTTGTCCAATGTGTTTAATAAGTGTTGTATAGGTTGTAAGATTAGCAACATTACACATTGTTCTTTAAACGGAGATATCTGTATCGTGAAACAAAATAAATGAAATACGTCATTCCATAAACTCTAACGAGAGAATAAGATTTTTCTTTTTTGCATTAGGGGTATTAATAATGATATTCTCTGATTATTTTGGAAAATCTGAAATCTATGACCTATACGATGTGAGTTGGAGAAATATCAAAATATTTTTTTATTTATCAGTCAAATTATAAAATAATAATAATAATAATAATAATAAAAACTTAAGCAAACAAGGTTTTTGAAAACTACGGATCAATAAACAGAAAATTGCAACTTATAAGTTTCATGTCCTCGTCTGAATACTTAATGCAATCATTTTTAGGGAACTAAATATGAAATGTCCGTAAGGAGCAATATTCAACATGACTTCTAAAACTGCAAATTTATTTATTATTTATTTATTTATTTTGCTGGTTTCTAAATACCCAGATATTTTTAAAGCTGTAACATTTTGTGACGGTCTTAGCTTCATGTAATCAAAGTAAAAGATTAGAATTTGAAAGAATAGAAATAGGGGTAAATAGTTAGACACGTTTTTTTAAGAAAATGATAAAAGTAGTCGGGGCCTCCTGTTTGACTAACCTTGACAGTTTGCGTCCAATCGAAGTCAAATCGCTAAAAACATTTCCGATTTCAAAATAATATAAACCATATTGTAATACGCAAAATTTTAGTTCTGAAAAGAAGACGATTCTTTAAAAGTTATGTTTTCATAAACATTAATAACTTTATATCTAACATAATTTTCAAAAATATAATGTTACATCTTTAATTCCCATAAAGCTTAATGTAGACTTTTTAGAATTGTTTCTTACAAAATTGTAAGGTCTGAGATAAATTACAGAAACATAGATCATTAATAGAAGGGCTGTCAAACGGAATTTGTAATATTCTGTAAGTAAACATTTATTGATGGGGAAAAATTCTTAAAGACAATATCTTAAGTATTATTGTTTTTTTTTCAATACATATATTAAAAAAGTGATTTTTGCAAAAATAAGAATGGAACTCAGTAAATAAGCTGAACGTAGAACTTTAGTAACAATTGAATTGAAACAACACACAACAGTCAAAGTATATTGTTAGCTAGAATTCTGAAACTAAATGATTGTTGTTTCAAACAATGTTTCTTTAAACAGGTTAACAAAGAATAGCAACAGTAAGATAAGAAATTCAACAGTAATTGCCGCCATCTTGCTTCAAAGTTCGCATAAACTCCGAATGAGGAAGAAATTCACAAGATTTTTCTATAATTTAGCATGAATTTGTTCCGTAAGTAAATACATTTGCTCTTTTATGTTTAATCTGGTCATAAAAATAATTTTAATTAATGAGATAAAATATTTGTTTCCTTTTATACTTTTCGCAAACATCAAAACCTATTTCTCCCTTGAATTGTTGTTGTGTTCGTGTGTTTATTACTGGGATACATACGAAAGACGTGAGATAGATCTCCCTTGAATTAATCTGCACAATTCAGTTTTCTAAGTGACATTGTGCTTTCTGGGTATTTTCCCTGCCTAAGTTTACAATAAAGAAAAAAATGAAATTTAGTTTGTAATTTTTTCCAGAATAGTTCAGATATTTTATAAACAAACACCTGCATGTGATCATATTAATGTGAATGTTTAAAATAATTTATAAGCCTTAATTTCCATTTTTCAACGTTTTCATTAGTTACATTTGTTGTACAGGTTTCGGACAGACTTTTCCTTAAACACTTTCGTATCTATTCGAACTCGTTATAAAGCATACTATTCTGTAAAAGTTTAGAGAAAGTTTAACAAAGTATAAGATACGATTCTCTAAATATGATATAAAATCGAATTTGTTTTAGAATAAATCTGTTTATAATTCGGAATCAGAAATTATAAATAACTTCATTTGGATGTCAATGAAGCAGACAAAATAATATAGATATATTTACCACAAAATCCTGATGAACAGCTAACTTGAAAAAATTCCACTGAAAAATTTTTTGTGTACTTGAAATGGTTGCATTTCTTTGGGAATTGAATGTATATTTTGGTTGAGTCGATGTTTAAGAACAATCAAACCGATTGCCGAAAATGAAAAAAAAAAAAATTTTCATTCGAGCCTTTGAAATCCTTATTTAGTTCACATTTAACTACTAAGTAAAATATGATGTCAATTCGTGCTAACAGCTCATTTTTCTGCAATGATTTCCACGCAATGTAAGGTATTAATTTACCGATTCGGAGAATAAAGGAAAAGGGTACAACCATTAGAAGTATTAGTTAACGAAATAGGAATTTCAAATCTATATACTTGATAAATCATTTTTAATATATAGATTTTATAAGTTATTTTAGTGAATTAAGGTAGTTGTGTAAAATCCCATGTAACCCTTACGTCGAATAAAGAAAACGGTAAAAAACGTGATATTGCATGAAATAATTGTTTTAAATTGGGCTAAATTCAGAAAAATTAATATGTAAATTTACCTAAATGAAGTGTAACTTTTTTTTGAAAAACATTACAGGAATCTTTAGCATTTAAACCTGAATTCAAGTTATCTATATTTACAAATAAATAACAAGTATCAAATTATGAATAATTTAGTTTTTCCAGAAAAAATAACTAAAATCACGAATAAGTTCAAATTTTATTTCATTAGCTGAATACTTTTAATATAATATAATATATTTAAGTGAAACGATTTTTAAAAATTTTTTTAGTGCAGATGCTATAAAAATGTACTAAATAAAAGTCTAAGAAATATCAGCTTAAAGATGTAAAATCTTAAACAAGCTTTTTAACTGTTTTGTGAAGAAAATTCAGGTCATATTAAGATATTTGCACATGAGTTGAATAATTCTTCCTTTCTAGGTGTAATAAAGAAATGAATCATAAGATAAAATCAAAAGGTGCTTTATAGAATAACATTTTTAAATTATTATTTTAATCGAATGGAGAGTTAAATTTAAAATAAAAGAGTTTCTCACATTTGTTTAATTGCTTTCCTCTCTTAAGTAAAACTAAGGATTACGTATGAACACAATTTTATTCTTGGAAAGTCTAGGGTTAATGATTCAAAACTAATTTAATACATAATATCTAAAATATTTCATTCGTTTTGTTTTTATTACTTTTACAGTGAAATCAAACTTTTATTTGACTATCATTTTAGATCATAGTTCGTACTCTACGAAATGATTAAATATTCACTGTAATTTTTTTAATTATTTCTAAATAAAAAAAAATTACAATTCTTTTACAAAATACTTATTTTATGAAGTAAGGGATTTATTGCTTAAAATAGTTCAGGTTTATCAACAAATTTCCTTAGCACTTAAATATAGAATAGTTTAAATAATAAAACGGAAGGAATAAAACAAAATAATATTGTTCAACATAATAAACAAAAATATGGCAAAACTTTTGAAAGCAGTTGTTATTCGGAAACTAGCAAAAAAAATCGTATGATCAGTCTTAGTTAAGAATGCAAAGTGAAAAACTTTTAAGAAAAGAGACAGAAATGCCTTTTAAGTCAATATGTTGAAAATGATAACAAACTACGCTGACGATAAGTGAATAAATAGTTGCACGTCTTCCTAAATTCTACATTTCCCATAGTGTGGGTTAGCTAAGACGACAGTAGACTAGACACATTTTTTCTATGGAAAGGAATGTAAGAAAATCTTGAATACAGGAAAATTGACACACACTGGTCAACCATTTGGATCAATAATTTTGGAAGATATTTAAAAGAAACTGGCGGAAACTGACTGAAAAAAGACTGCGTATAAAAATTTACAATATATATTGAAAAAAATTAAAGAAATCATATTTGGTTTGACAAAAACCGTGACAAGTAAGCACAACTTAATAGTATAATGAATTACATCGAAAAGTAATGAATCTGAAGCGATAAATGGATGAATATTATTAAGCTTTCAGTTAATTTTCATTTCTGAAACACTCATTGTATTACAAAGAATTAAATCTTAAAAATACAATACAGGTTAATGGAAAGTTAAAAGACACAAAGAGAGATGAGAGGGAGTCCTCAAGTAATTCCTTGAAAAAGAAATACAAACACTGTCCCGGTGACAATATACAAACACTTAAATAAAAATGTCAGGAATACGGAGGACGACAGGGAGGGTGCTCTTTTTGGTTTAGTGTAGAATTAACAAAATACACTTTCACACACATCAAACACTCATTCCATACACAAAATTAATTTTAAAATAAAAAAAAGTTAGGGAGATTTAGTTTCTTAAAGGGAGAAGAGAGAGTGTCCACATGTCATTCCTTTGAAATACAATACATGAGCATTAATTGATATGAGGATCTCCAATCATTTATAACAGTAAAGGTTCAGAATGTTCAGAATGTAAATATTACACACACAAACTTCAATCTCTCTCTCTCTCCTCAAAACACTACTTCCATTACATAAAATTAACATTTAAAGTACAACACATGTTAGGAAGAGCTCGCTTTCCAAAGAGAGATAAGAGGTTATCCTCATGTTATTCATTCGAATAAGAGTATAAGCGCAGTCTTCAGACGAGAATCTCGAAGCATTTATATATATAAATGTTTCGAATCGAAAGCGATTCGACAGGAAGTCGACTTATAAGGGACCGACAGGTTGGGTGCTTTATGTCATTTAATGTAGAATTTATAAAAAACACATTATACTCTCCTCCAAACACTACTTCTATTAAA
>BMAU01002565.1:0-17102 GCA_019973935.1 Trichonephila clavipes
GATTTGAGATGTCAGCTCAGGTGGCTCTGGAATACTCACGGGTTGAGGGGTAGACAAGGCCGTGGAAGGTCTGGCAATCAACACAGGTGGTCTGATGACGGGTGTGATAACTACTCCATTCTTCTAGGAGGAAGGCCCGAGCTGTTGTTCCAAAGGTCTTTTGTTTGTCTCTTTAGGTACATGAGCCGGAGTCGGAGGCGGTAGCTTGTAGGCCTTTTGATCGAAGCGTTTCCTTTTTCTAAAATCCCCCAGGTTAAATCCATTCTCCATGAGCTGGGGGAGAATGGTTTCGGCGATAATGTCCAAACCAAACAACGTCTTTTGAACCGTCAACAAGATGTAACGGGTTGAAGCCGAGATCGGGTACGCCGTGTGTTGTTCCAACACCATTCAATGATAGAGCATCTGATCATAGAGTTCAAAGCTCCTCCTAAACAAATTGGAATTGGCTCGACACCTGAAACTGGAAGAAGGAAATTCATAAATCAGCATGGGAACGTGGGTCGTTTGAATCAAGTGAATCTCGCTAGACTTTACCGTTCGGAATCCAAAAGTAAAGTCTTTTTTCACAAAAAACATGTTGTTATAAATGTACACCATGCTCTTGTCGGTATTTTTCAGGGGTCGATCGGGATTTCTCAAATGTCCCTTGGAGATTTTCTCCCTCAAGACATCATCGGGCCTGAATTCGTTCACCTGCTTTGCCTCCAGGATGGAACTCTTGAAATTATCCACCAGCGTCTTTTTTTGGTACCAATTGTTTTTGCAAAACAAGACAAACACTCGTTTCGTGTTGGGTTCCTCATAAATTACGAAAGCACAGACGTGTCCCTGCCGAGCGGCATATTCCAATGCGTCGGGCTTCTCGGGCAGCGTCACGAGCACCACGGTCGTGGAAATGAGCTCGGGAAAGGCATCGAATTGGTCCATCGTGCACTAAAGTGAAGCGTCGACTGATGTGAATCGTCGAGACGAGTCTTTTTTTATACTTTAAAACAGGATGTGGGCGGAGCCATCAGTAGCCAATCACGAGTGAAAAGGGGGATTGATGGGTTGGTGGGTGTTTGAACCAATCACGAATGAAAAATGGGATTGATGGGTTGATGCAAAATGGCACACATGCCTTGCACGGCAATCCAACGATGACACGTGGTCTGATTACAAAACGGACATTGCCCTAGCTCGCGTCCATTTGAATTTAACAGCATCACAGGGGTTCGCTTGAAAGGGCTCAAGGAGCTCCAACTGGCTTGGATGTCCTTAAAGGTTTGTTTAGTATGTTGGTCGGTGACGCAAATGGTACCGACATTGAGATAGTGTAAAAATTTAAACAGTTCGTGGGGACATTCCCGATCCATGGCATACGAGACGACTCTGTTGGTCAGCGTGAAACCACTGTTTCTAATACACAACACGGCCAAACCTTGGCTGTGGAAAAAGACTTGGGCATTTTCCTGGGAAGTGGGCATCAATTGCTGTGCATAAGGGGGTCTCCGAAACTTTCTGGGCCTTTGATACGGGGCCTGAAATCGGGTCTGCAATACTACCTGGGGTCTCGTGGTCTTTTCTCCTTGTGCCATCTTTCCTCATTCCTTCGTTCCTCATTCCTTCGTTCCCTGGATCGCGTAGAACGATGAATGACGGAATCAACCTTCTTGGCATGAGTCTTTTTGGTAGGTGGATCAAGTGATTTAGAAACCATGGGTGGGTTAGAAACAACGGGTGGTTTAAAAACAATGGGTGGATCCACTGAATCTTTCAAAGGTGACTCGGGAAGCCTAGATGGTTCCATGCGATCCTTCAAAAGTGACTCGGAATCCGTAGATTGTTCCATGGGGGGTAACGAATCATAAATCACATCTTGGCATGGTTCATGGGATGGAGAAGCCACTGTAGTCGGTGGCAAAGATGAAACTGGTGTTGGCACACTGAACATGTCAATAAAATAATCATAGTCTGGGAATTTATTTTTGCAGAAATGAGTATCATGAGATCAGCCAGATCTTTTAAACTCTACGGTCAAAAATATTTGAATACTAAAAAAATTTTTTTTTAATAAGGTTGTAATCATCTTCCAAGTCATTTCTGAAAGCCATCAAGTTTGTTCAATCTGAAAAATTTGCGAGTGAACGAGAAAGTTGAGAGAGAGCTGAAGGAGGTCGAGATAATCTTTTTACTCGACTGTTCCAACAACATGGATTGGAAGTGATTCTGTCCACTCTTTTTCCATGTAATACCCTTTTCAATATTTTATTTTCGCGTGACATACCTTGCACTTTAGAGTTTAACTCATTTTCTTTGGTTTTCCGCTCTTGTTCTTTGGTTTTCAATATATGATTTTCCCTTTGAATCAGGTCATTTTTCTCTTTCATTAGGTCTTTTTCCCTTTGAATCAGGTCATTCTTGGCTTTCATCTCGTTGAGTTTGGCCTTTAATATCACCTTTTGGTCCATGGCCCACTCTTGTTTTACATTTTTAATTTCATTCATAATATTTTGTTGTTTGCGAGACAACACGTACAGTTCGTCTCTAATCCTTTGAAATGAACCATTCCCCCCGTTATTTCCTTCCTTCAAATGCAATTTTTTGTTACCGTATAGTTTCAAATACAGAGGAGTCCATTCCTCCGTTTCCTCGTAACGGTAGGGAATCACACAGTTTAAAAATTTCTATCCCGTCACATGGATGGGTACACTCCATTTGAAATGACCCCACGCATCTGCCCTACGTCTCGTCTTCTTTTCCCATTTCGCCACATTTTTACTGCCCACCTGCTCCCAAAGCAATTTTTCTATTCCTCCTGGAAACAGAGTGCAGAGAAAGGCAATACTGTGCGGATGCAAGGGTCGATTGATGTGAAAATGGGACCATTGCTCCGGGTTCCTCAAATTGTCTGGAATCTCGTCCTTGTCGCACGACGATTTCGGTTGACTGACGTACATTATGGTTCGCACCAGATGAAATGCGCTTTTAATCTTGATGCATTTCTTGGCCCGACCGCTGTTTGGAAATTCATAACGAATTTTTCCCTTCCACACGTCTTCAAACGAACTCTCTTGTTCACACGCCAGAATCATGTGCCGATGTTGTATTTTACCCTTCTCATTTACCAATCCATCGTAAAGGCACCGAAAGGGTAACAGGACAAACTGATCCCGAATCTTTTCCATCTCCTTACGAAACGTATCAAACATGTACTGTTTTACCATAATGTGAAACCACATCAAGTCTTCCCTCAAATAGCGCTGGACCATGCCCCACACATCTTTTCCCCAACCCCCTTGAAATTCGACCCCTTCCTCCCACATCTCGGGTTTTTCAAATAGTGAATCGTAAAACCCTACGTATTCACTCAATCTGTCTTTGCGACGAACCTCCATTTCACGAGGCACGGGTTGAAAGTCTCTACATCCACATTCTTCCTCCTCCTCCACTGTCTCCTCTTCCTCACTTTCCTCTTTTGCATCCTCTACGAAACGTTGCAAGCACGCCGTGACATGATTTACGTTTTCGGGACGATTCTTTTGCCCATGAGGCCATTGTTTCCTTCCGAAACAAAACAGGCATTGCTTACGACGGTCCAAATGATGTTTCTCGGACGCATGTTTACCATAAAAGTGACGTATGGTCACATTGGCTCCCGACATTCTGGACAGCACACAAGAGTGCTGGACCATCTACCGAGATGTCTGTAAAAAGAGGCAGACGACTTGAAGATGTCCCTCGTTGCTGTCCAAAAATGATTATGTAACAAGTGAGTGTTGACCTTATTTATTAAATTATATTTAAAAAAATCATACTTGGCTTGTTGCCATTTTATGCTTGGCCTCCCCGTTTCATATTTGGTTTGTTTCCATTGTATGCTTGGCCTCCCCGTTTCATACTTGGCCTGTCAACAATTCATGCTTGGCCTGTCGTCAATTCATACTTGGCCTGTCACCATTTCATATTTGGCCTGTCGCCATTTCATATTTGGTTTGTTTTGTGACATCGTCGATTGTTTGTAAATCCCCATCTTTCGATTCACGATAAGTTTTTTAGTTTCACCAGCTTTTCAAGGACAAGTACCACACCCATCGATTGTCCCTGAATTTTTACGATCCACCAGCTGTGGAATGGCCAGTGCACGTGGCTAAGGGTCATTGTTTATTGTTTGTCCTCGGATCCATGACGACACTCTGACTGAAAATCATAATGGACATCGGGGTTCCTGCACCCATTGACAATGGACGAAGCCTATCTAACGGAGAACACTGTCGCCTAGGCAGATGATTAGAGAATGGCTCTAAGGAACAAAGAGAGTGCGATGAACAAAATGTACAGATGTCGAACGAGAAATCTGGCGCCAGTACATTCCAGACGGGGCAGGGAGTGTGATTGTGAGTTCCGTGCGAATAGGACTCTAATGAGGTCGTGGGCAGAATCTTGTGGCCTGCCAATAATAAGTGACGAGAGGCATGTTGTGGACCCACCCCTAATGTTTAAAAGGGTCTTTTTTAGGAGAGAAGAGCTTAGAGAACAGAAGGGAGGAGACTAGGGAGGCCAAGAGACTTTTGTGACCTGTCAATAAGAAGGGACGAGAGGCGTGTTGTGGACACACCCCTGGTGTTTAAAAGGGGTTCTTTTTCAGGAGAAAGGAGGAGACGGAAAAAGAAGAAGGGAGAGGAGACGGCAAAAGAGAAGAAAAGGAGTCGGGGAGAGAGGAGCCGGCCCTGGATGGGTGAGTGAGTGAGTTAATATTAACGTCGCACTGTTCAGCTACACGAGGGCTTTTGGCGACGGACCACGTAATTTTGAACCATGGTCAAGTGACGTGGACGACACCTGAGCTGGCACCCCCCTCTCCTAACTACCACACCACACCAACGGGAGGACGTTTCAGCTCTCGACAGATTTAACGTGCATCGCTGCCCTACACGGCGGGTCTTTAGTGGTACTGGGATCGAACTCATAACATGCCTGCCATGGTTGGATACCTTAACCACTGGGCTACCGCAGCCCCACCGGCCCTGGATGGAGAAAAGGGCTTAGTCCGGAGATTGGAGTGGAAAGACAATGAACGCCGGTAGCGTTGAGAATAGAATAGACTGACTACACCGGCTTGGCATATGGACTGAATTTATATTACTTCATTAACAAATTGTTAGCAAATATACTTTGCTTTTATTTGTATATTAGGCTGTAAACCTTATTTATTGATGGATAGCTACACACGACGTTACAGTTTCCATTGCATGCTTGGCCTGTTACGATTGCATATTTGGCCTGTTTCTCCTCCCCACTTGGAGTTTTCTCGTTTCATGCTTGGCCGTTCCCCATTTCTCTTTTTACCTTTGAGTCTTCTCGTTTCAGGCTTTCCCCATTCATGTTTCATTCTTTGAACGATGCACCCCTCCGTTTGAACGGTGGCTACCCTCCTTCAACCCTTGGAAGAAGACGGGACTCGATTGAAACGCCGGGATGCTCAACGTTGAATGGTGCGTCTGATTACCGTCTGGAGGCTTCCCTTACAACATTTATTCCGAATCTTTCGAATCCAACTTGACCCGTTTCATGATTTTTTTAAAACAATTTTCATTCTTGGTTGTATTTTGCTTCCAATCTCTAGTATTTACTTGAAAAAGACACACAACTTGACTCTTTACAGGCCTATTTATATATATATATATATACCTGCTCAAAACTCTCTCATAAAACCTTTTCTTTTTGCTTTAAATCTCTAGTATTTACCTAAAAAAGATACAAAACTTGACCCGTTTCATGATTTTTTTAAAACTATTTTCATCCTTATAAAATGGTTGTATTTTGCTTCAAATCTCTAGTATTTACCTAAAAAAGATACAAAACTTGGCTCTTTACAGGCCTATTCACCTGCTCAAAACCCTCTCATAAAAGCCTCTCATTTTCGCGGTTACTTCTTTAATAAGGAACCTTTGTGTTTCTGAGGTATGACGTCATGAGTTTATGTAATAATAAGGTGAGTGTCTTGATGAAAATATAAAGAACAAAAAATTAAAAATAATTTAATGAATAAAAATAATTTCATAAAATACAGATGAAATGAATAAAATAAATTTTAACAATGTTTGTAAAAATAGTTTCCAAAATGATTCTTTTCATTAGTTTCCAAAAGGATGCTTCTCGGCCAACGTTGGCGAGAGGAGGGGCCCAAAAAATGGGAGAACGACTACTGGCCCCGAGCTATGCTCCTTTCCAGTAATCATTCTCCCATTTTTTTGGGGCTCAATACAGTGTCTAAGGTGCCCTTAGAGGGTCGGGTGTTCTGCAGAGGGGGCAAGTGTTGCTCACGTCCAGGTGTCGGAGGAGGCAACGCAAGTGAAATGCATGACCACACTGCGTCTTTTCCGGCCAGTGCATCGTGCTGAGGCAAATCGAACACGAGTCTAGCACTTGGAAGACGCAATCGGGCCATTTCTGCCCAAAACACCCGTCCAACACTGCTTGAGCCGAACGAGTCCAGGTGGTCAAGTTTTGAGCACCATAGCGTCTCCAAGCCTTGTACACCAAACCGTACAGTTTGGGGATGGCATATTGAGTCCATAAGGCTTGGACAAAGGCACCTTTCCCTTTGGCAGCCTCTTGCTCCATGAATTCACTGTCCAGGTCAGCAGGTTCGAAATAGGAAAAACTTTCAAACCAAGGCACGTCATGGGGGTCGTGGTAAGGTAGGATTTCCATCATCAAATCGATAATGTTCACGGCATAGATGGTTTCCAGTTCAATCACCTCGGAAGGTTTTAAACGAATTAAAACGCCCCGAAAATTCATCATGAAGGTGATGTAATCCCCAAGGTATGCCTCTTGGTACATGGCAAGATGCAGTGTGAAAGCTAATTCGTGTTCCATGTCTCAGAGTAAAATGATGCGACTGGCTTCTGAGCCCTGCTTTTATAGTGGACAGAAGGAGGAAGTCGACTGATAAGGAAATGTGTGATAAGGGCTTTCAAGTAAAAAAGGAAAGAGACAGGGTTGAACAATCAATCATTTATTGATACCATTTACATTGGTGGGTTGAATAAGGAATCCATTGTTGCCCAATTTCATGAGAAGATGATTTCTAGGCACCCACAAAACAATGTTGTTTGAAACCTCCGAGGGTTCCTGTTGGAGTGTTTTAGAGGCCAAGGGTTGTTCCATGCGTCTCTTTCCAAGATCGAGGCGTTTGACGTGGAGGTAGGGGGAAAGAGTCTGGGTACCCTTGTCACAACGAGGGATCAGGGGTGGAGTCACTTCGACATTATCCATGAAAACAGAGGGATCCACCAAAAGGGGTCTCTCAGGTTCAGCAGGTGGAGTAAGTATTCTTTCAGGTTCAACAGATGGAGTAGGTATTCTTTCAGGTATTTGAGCAGGGGGAGTAGGAATTCTCTCAGGTTCAACAGGTGGAGTAGGAATTCTCTCAGGTCTTTGAGCAGGTGGAGTAGGAATTCTCTCAGGTCTTTGAGAAGGGGGAGTAGGAATTCTCTCAGGTTCAGCAGGTCTGTCAGGTTCAGTAGGACTCTCAGGTTCAGCGGGTGGAGTAGGTATTCTTTCAGGTCTTTGAGCAGGTCTCTCAGGTAGAGAAAGTCTCTCAGCCCTCAAGCAGGCCTCATAAACCATCTGTATGGTGGGTTTGGATCTATTTTGCATCCGACGCATGTCCTGCACCTTTTGTATAAAGGTTTGGACCCACAGTCTGACCAAGATTGAATTGGGGACGGGAGAGTCTTGGACATGCAAGACGGGAGATGTTTTGTAACTCTCCACAAACAGGTTGTTAGGATTCTCCACCAGAGCAGAGCCCGCATTGAGACTGATGGCAAAACTCGTGGCCAACGACGACAGTTCGGCATTCAAAATGTTAAAGACGACATCGGGAGTCACCAGTTTTGACTTTTGCGTCATGATGGGATACTGTTTGTGGGCCGGCAACACATCTTTGCCTTGAATGACGAGGTTGTCGAATCGTTTGGCAAATTCGTATACTTTGGAACGACCGAGTAGGGCTCCAACATCCACCAGTCTAAAGTAGAGCTTGCCATCCTTTCCAATCATAGCAGCTAATGGATAGTGTTGATGAGGCAGGAGAATTTTGAACCACATGATGACTCTTGAAGAAACACGGAGAGTGAATGAATGGCAACGGAAGGCTGTCACAAACTTTTATATTCTCTCTCTCTTTAAAAAGAAATTTTTTTTTACATGGTTAAACATTTTACAGCTGGCCAAGCATTTCCATGCTTCACCTTACATTCCTTGAAGAATTTCCCTGGTGTTGGGGAAAACCACTTTTGACATAATTGTACATTGTCTGCCAACGTACGCTATTTTCGTCCGTCATAAGCATGGCAAGGGGTAAATATTCTTTTCCATTTTTTAAAATTTCCTCCAATTTTGTTTCGGTGGGTTCGCCTTGCAACATTCGTTCTTGAAACACCATCGATTCCAACAAAACGTGGATGGCACAATCATGGGGGGGGCTCTTCTCCCCAACCACACACGAAGCAATCCGATTGACAAGAGCACGGATCCGAAACGACTGGCATGGCGGCATGATCAATATTAAAAAGGGACGATTCAATTTTCAAAAGGCACACATGCAAGATGAAATTTTTCTTTGCCTTTTGAAATTTCGTCACTTTTATGGTAAACATGCGTCCGAGAAACATCATTTGGACCGTCGTAAGCAATGCCTGTTTTGTTTCGGAAGGAAACAATGGCCTCATGGGCAAAAGAATCGTCCCGAAAACGTAAATCATGTCACGGCGTGCTTGCAACGTTTCGTAGAGGATGCAAAAGAGGAAAGTGAGGAAGAGGAGACAGTGGAGGAGGAGGAAGAATGTGGATGTAGAGACTTTCAACCCGTGCCTCGTGAAATGGAGGTTCGTCGCAAAGACAGATTGAGTGAATACGTAGGGTTTTACGATTCACTATTTGAAAAACCCGAGATGTGGGAGGAAGGGGTCGAATTTCAAGGGGGTTGGGGAAAAGATGTGTGGGGCATGGTCCAGCGCTATTTGAGGGAAGACTTGATGTGGTTTCACAATATGGTAAAACAGGACATGTTTGATACGTTTCGTAAGGAGATGGAAAAGATTCGGGATCAGTTTGTCCTGTTACCCTTTCGGTGCCTTTACGATGGATTGGTAAATGAGAAGGGTAAAATAAAACATCGGCACATGATTCTGGCGTGTGAACAAGAGAGTTCGTTTGAAGACGTGTGGAAGGGAAAAATTCGTTATGAATTTCCAAACAGCGGTCGGGCCAAGAAATGCATCAAGATTAAAAGCGCATTTCATCTGGTGCGAACCATAATGTACGTCAGTCAACCGAAATCGTCGTGCGACAAGGACGAGATTCCAGACAATTTGAGGAATCCGGAGCAATGGTCCCATTTTCACATCAATCGACCCTTGCATCCGCACAGTATTGCCTTTCTCTGCACTCTGTTTCCAGGAGGAATAGAAAAATTGCTTTGGGAGCAGGTGGGCAGTAAAAATGTGGCGAAATGGGAAAAGAAGACGAGACGTAGGGTAGATGCGTGGGGTCATTTCAAATGGAGTGTACCCATCCATGTGACGGGATGGAAATTTTTAAACTGTGTGATTCCCTACCGTTACGAGGAAACGGAGGAATGGACTCCTCTGTATTTGAAACTATACGGTAACAAAAAATTGCATTTGAAGGAAGGAAATAACGGGGGGAATGGTTCATTTCAAAGGATTAGAGACGAACTGTACGTGTTGTCTCGCAAACAACAAAATATTATGAATGAAATTAAAAATGTAAAACAAGAGTGGGCCATGGACCAAAAGGTGATATTAAAGGCCAAACTCAACGAGATGAAAGCCAAGAATGACCTGATTCAAAGGGAAAGAGACCTAATGAAAGAGGAAAATGACCTGATCCAAAGGGAAAATGATATATTGAAAACCAAAGAACAAGAGTGGAAAATCAAAGAAAATGAGTGGAAAACTAAAGAAAATGAGTTAAACTCTAAAGTGCAAGGTATGTCACGCGAAAATAAAATATTAAAAAGGGTATTACATGGAAAAAGAGTGGAGAGAATCACTTCCAATCCATGGCGTTGGAACAGTTGAGTAAAAAGATTATCTCGACCTCCTCCAGCTCTCTCTCAACTTTCTCGTTCACTCGCAAATTTTTCAAACTGAACAAACTTGATGGCTTTTAGAAATGACATGGATGATTACAACCTTAAAGAAAAAAAAATTTTTTTTTTAGTATTCAAATATTTTTTGACCGCAGAGTTTAAAAGATCTGGCTCATCTCATGATACTTATTCCTGCAAAAATGAATTCCCCAGACTATGATGATTTTATTGACATGTTCAGTGTGCCAACACCAGTTTCATCTTTGCCACCGACTACAGTGGCTTCTCCATCCCATGAACCATGTCAAGATGTGATTTATGATTCGTTACCCCCCCCATGGAACAATCTACGGTTTCCGAGTCACCTTTGATGGCTCGCATGGATTCATCTAGGCTTCCAGAGTCACATTTGAAAGATTCCGTGAATCCACCCATTGTTTCTAAAAGGGCCAATTATTTATAAGCCACCCGTTGATTCTAAATCACCCATGGTTTCTAAATCACCTGACCCACCTACCAAAAAGACCCAAACATGAAGTTTGATTCCGTCATTCATCGTTCTACGCGATCCAGGCAACGAAGGAATGAGGAAGCATGGCACGAGGAGAAAAGACCATGAGATCCCAGGTTGTATTGCAGACCCGATTTCAGGCCCCCGTATCAAAGGCTCAGAGTGTTTCGAAGACCCCCTTATGCACAGCAATTGATGCCCACTTCCCAGGAAAATGCCCAAGTCTTTTTCCTAAGCCAAGGTTTGGCCGTGTTGTGTATTAGAAACAGTGGTTTCACGCTGACCAACGGAGACGTCTCGTATGCCATGGATCGGGAATGTCCCCACGAACTGTTTAAATTTTTACACTATCTCAATGTCGGTACGATTTGTGTCACCGACCAGCATTCTAAACAAACTTTTAAAGACATCCAAGCCAGTTGGAGCTCCTCGAGCCCATTCAAGCGGATCCCTGTGTTGCTGTTAAATTCCAATGGACGCGAGCTGGGGCAATGTCCATTTTGTAATCAGACCACATGTCATCGTTGCATTGCCGTGCAAGGCATGTGTGCCATTTTGCATCAACCCATCAATCCCATTTTTCATTCGTGATTGGCTACTCATGGCTCCACCCACATCCTGTTTTAACGTATAAAAGATGACTCGTCTCGACGCTTCCCATCAGTCCAGCACGATGGACCAAATTGATGCCTTTCCCGAGCACATTTTTATGACCGTGGTTTCTGTGACGCTGCCCGAGAAACCAGACGCATTGGAATATGCCGCTCGGCAGGGACAAGTCCGTGCTTGCATCATTTATCAGGAACCCAATACGAAACGGGGGTTTGTCTTGTTTTGCAAAGGCAATTGGTACTAAAAAAAGACGCTGGTGGATAATTTCAAGCGTGCCATCCTTGAGGTCAAGCACGTGAATTAATTAAGTTCCGAAGATGTCTTGTGGGAGAAAATCTCCAAGGGACTTTTGAGAAATCCCGATCGACCCCTGAAAAATACCGACAAGATAATGGTGTACATTTATAACATGGTTTTTGTGAAAAAAGACTTTTTTTTTTGGCTTCCGAACGGTAAAGTCTGGCGAGATTCACTTGATTCAAACGACGCACGTTCCCATGCTGATTTATGAATTTCCTTCTTCCAGTTTCAGGTGTCGAGCCAATTCCAATTTGTTTAGGAGGAGCTTTGAACTCTATGATCAGATGCTCTATCATCGAATGGTGTTGGAACAACACACGGCGTACCCGATCTCGGCTTCAACCCGTTACATCTTGTTGACGGTTCAAAAGACTGTGTTTCGTTTGGACATTATCCCCGAAATCATTCTCCCCCAGCTCATGGAGAATGGATTTAACCTGGGGGATTTTAGAAAAATGAAACGGTTCGAACAAAAGGCCTAAAAGCTACCTCCTCCTAATCCGGCTCATGTACCTGCAGAGACAAACAAACGACCTTTGGAACAGCTCGGGCCTTTCTCCAAAAAGAATAGAGTGTTTATCACACCCGTCATCAAACCACCTGTGTTGATTGCCAGACCTTTCACGGCCTTGTCTACCCCTCAACCCGTGAGAATTTCTGAGCCACCTGAGCTGACGACACCACCTCAACCACCTGAGTTGACAACATCTCAGATCCATCTACCAGATCCAACACCTGAGCAGACAACCCCTCAGATACTTTTACCAGATCCACCACTAGAGTTGACAACATCTCAGATGCTTTTACCAGATCGACCACCTAAGCAGACAACACCTCAGATCCTTCTACCAGATCCACCTGTGGTCGAGACTTTGGAGCCGACTCTTACGGATGACTCTTGCATGGATCAAATCATGTCGTCCGTATTTAGAGACTAGCAACAAGGGATTCCCTCGGCTCATACCCAAGAACCTCAGGTGCTTGACACGGTACCTTCCCTGTTTGACGAGAGTAATGATCTCATCTCATTCTTGGACCATTTTGAAGCAGGGTTGGCCATAGAGCAACAAGAAGCCCCCATGGACTTGACCATGCCCCGTTTGAAAAGAAAAGTAAGAAAGACTATTGGGTTTAAAGTTGTGACGAATCTATACGGAACTTTATCACTAACCTTCTGAACCGACCTTTTTAGGGAAATTTAATTCCCTACCTATTTCCAATCAACTCCAAAAAGCGGACAGGATTCCTTATTATGCAGATTAGATTCAGTATTTAAGTCAAACGAAATAGTAAAGTTAGAGCAGTAGGAGATAGATATTGAAACATAAAGTTATAGTGATTTTGAATTGAAATATTGTTGTTGAAGATAAATTAACCTCATGAAGAATTGAGATTCCGAGTGGTAATTATTATTTTGAATTTAAAGTCTCATTCAAGTTTTAAGAGTCAGATTAAAGTTAAATGTTCAATAAGAACATTATTAAATATAATTCTGGGATCTCTTATCGTGGTAATTTCTGCGTGATCGTTTTATTTAATAAATAAATTAATTAGATCATTAATTAATTGAGTTAATTTAAAGTATATTATCTTTAAAACCTCATAGTATTATTAAAATTACTGTTAATAAGTTTATTTGATTCTAATTGGGAAAGATAACCAATTAAAGAAAGTTATTTATAAAAATGGCTACTGGTTCTTTTATGACTCATAATTATTCTAGTTCTCAAAGTGAGGTTCCTAGAGACCTTCACAAAGTGATTAAACCGTTGAATCTGTCTATAAGCAATTGTTTGCCTTGCATGTAAATATTTTTTGTAAATAAATTTCATTTTTGCCTGAAACCAGTCTCATTTTTTTGTCCAAAAAATATCAAGCTTGGAGACAAGAGTGTGTAAAAAAATGGTTTTGGTAAAACGTTTATTGGACCAGTGTCGACATTGCACCACTATCGTATTTGGAAATCTGGGTCGTTGGCCGGATCGAGTCACGTATTACGAGCCAGACTATCTTTATACCATCCTTTTTGAACCCAACTTTGGTGTGCACATTCCTCGGTCGTTTGGAAAAACAGTCATTGTGTTTACGAGTCATTTGGATCTGACCTGGGACAAACGGGTCGAGTTGAGATTCTTACAAGTGGGTCGTCCTCCCTCTCACCAAGTTTTGGAGGCGTATCAACCTCAAATTACGGATGCGTACATTTTGGATTTTACAGACTGCGCTCGAGTCGCAGACATGTACGTGAAATGGCTGACGTGGTTGGACGATTGGGAAATGCATCGAGACGACAACGTCCCTTGGCGCATGGTGGGTCTCCAACCTTGGAAGAGGGCTTTGGAAAAACATGTGCAGCACTCGCATGAAAAGGCTTTGGCCCATGGGATGCCCTCTGACGTCACGCTCCTCGAGCATATATAAGGCGAGCCACCCGCCGCTAGAATCATTCTGCTTTTCTCAAATTGAGGCAACATGTCTGTTTTGAGTCAACCAGCCTATTTTGCTCATGCCAACGTGTTTCATCACGATGGCAGGCCAGTGCCCATCGAATTGTCCATTTCTACGATTCCCAGGGATGGCAGCGACCCCAAAGTGATGTGCATCACCGTGAATCATGCAGGGCAATTTTCCAAGCCCAAAGATTTTCGATTCAACTGCCAAGAGAATGCCCGTCTTCGTCTGGTACACCACCCGTTACCCAAGATTGTGCCCGTGGAATACCTGCCCTTTTGCGTAAGGGGCAAGTTTAGTCAGCTGGCCCGAGGCAACAGAGGGCTGATGGTGGTCAAAGGATTAAAACAACAAAACATTTTTCAAGAGCTCGGACTGTTTGCCATGGCTCTGGAGACGCTGCTGAAATTCAAAGACATTTCCGATGGAACTTTTCCCGACCCCGTGCATGAGGGTGTGCACGAGGAAGAGGACATTTCGTGCTGCACCATGCTAAAATCTTATCAATTTGCCAAATACCTGCAGCAGTTTAATAAGCTGCATGCTGAATGGAGCTACAAAGTTACGGTACTGTAAAAATATGGATATTGGCCCGGAAAAAGGGGGATCGAGTCGACTCGGTGCCTTTTTTTCGGGTCAAATAATGTACCAAGATTGAAATGCACTTTTTAAAAACTTGTGCTGTTGGATAAATTCATCCGTATTTTAAAAACTTGTGCTATTTGATGCAGCAAGATTAAATTCATCTGTATTGTGGAATCTTTGGCGCTGAATCGTGCTGTTTGATGCAATAAATGTCTGGTGATTCAAAGTTGGAAAAGCATCAGCCAATAGGAATCGATTCACGTGACCCCAGCAGAGTATAAAAGGCGAGTGCTCATCCACCAGAGGCATTCTCACTAAGCAACATGTCTCATCTAGCATTTTTTGCTCATGCCAACGTGTTTCACCATGGGGGTCAGCCTGTTCCTATCGAATTGTCCATTGCCAGCATAACGGAGGATGGCAAAGATCCAAAAGTGATTTGCCTCACGGTGGATCACTCCAACCTCCTCACGACAGACAAAGACAGACGTGCCAACCGGTACATTAATGAACGGCTTAGCTTAAAGAGCCACCTGCTTGGATCCGTGCCTCTGGAATACCTCGATTTTTGCGTCAGGGGCAAGAGTTTTGTCACCTGACCCAAGGAAACAGAGGCCTCATTGTCGTCAAGGGCTCGGATCAGAGAAAATTTTTTGAAAAGCTTGGACTTTTTACCATCAACCTGGAAATGCTGCCCCATTTCCGGGATTTGAATGACCGCACCCTGCCTGACCACCTGCACGATGAGGTGCACGAGGATTATGATATATCCGAGTGCACCATGGTGAAATCTTACCGATTTGTACGATACCTGCAGCACTTTAACAAGCTGCAGGCTGAATGCAAAAGACAGACGGCCCATCAAGTAGAGTGAGAGAAAAAAAATTTTACCGAAAAAGGGTGATCGAGTCGACACAAGAGTCGACTCGGTCCCCCTTTTTTCAAGGCACACAATATGCCAACGTTGGATGGCATCTTTTTTAAAACTTTATCACGACATGCACCAGCCAATAGGAATCGTTTCACATGACATCATTAGAGTATTAAATGCACCAAGATTGGAATAATATAGATTAGACTTACCTGTTGTCGTCTTCCCACACTCAGATTGGAGGTCTTGTCTCGTTGAGTGGGCATATCCTCTGTTTTTTCACCGAGATTGGAGGGCTTGTCTCGTTGAATTGGCATGTACTCTGTTTTCTCACCGAGATGTATGTTAGGGCTTGTCTCGTTGAGTTGGCATGTACTCTGTTTTCTCACCGAGATGTATGTTAGGAATTGTCTCGTTGAGTTGGCTGATCCCCCGTTTTCTCACCAAAATGCATACATTTCATTTGGGGCCGAATGAATGAGCAATACATTGCATCCATCACAAAATAACGCAATTACCAACCTTGTAAATAAAAATCCTGTGGGAGACGTATTATATATTTCAAAAAGGTCGTTTTCCATTTCCAATCATTTTTTAGAAGGGTCACGGTGCTCAGCTGTTTTTTCGACCGACTGTACTTATCCAAATCTTCAATAGATTAGCACTTTATTCCACCCTCATCACCACATTTTGGAGGTATTTGGGAATCAGGAATTCGATCCGTCAAATTTCATCTGAAGAGAGTATTGGGAGAAACCATATTAACTTTTGAAGAGTTAACAACCTTGCTCACACAAATCGAAGGATTACTAAAAATTCCAGGCCTCTCTCCTACGTTAATGACTCTGACAAAGAATGCATATCTACACTCCCACCTTCACATTTTCTTACATGTGATGTTCTTTCAGTTCCAGCGGAGCTTCCTTCAACCTCCAACTACAGAGATCGTTGGGAGTTGCTACAGAACATCAAACGGGGCTTTTGGAAGAAGTGGAGCTCCGAATTTATCTCTTCCTTACAACTTCGCAAGAAATGGCAGGACGCACAACCAAACTTGAAGGAAGATGACATCGTATTGATCAAAGAGGAGGGTCCTCCTGGTGCATGGCCAATGGCTCGAGTTCTTCAAGTGCATCCAGGCAACGACGGACTGGTTCGAGTTGTAACTGTGAAAACCCAAGTCTCAGTGTTAAAGCGGCCTATTCATAAACTTCACAAACTTCCTATATATCCGAACTAGTTCGTATATAGGGTGGGAGTATGTTTCCTACACTCCTCACTTAACTGTAACTGAGTGCGCCATACTTTCCCGCCTTCCTACCCCAACGGAAACTTTGGAACCCCGTACCGGGACAATTCTGTATACTGGAAACGCAACGGACAGACTCAATGTCTTGTCCGCATCAATCCGCAGCACCTTCAAAGGTGTAATTTTCATTTAACCGTATTATTACCTTTTAGTGTAAACTTTAACTGTAAATATTTATTTTCTTGTAATATAAACATAAGTACTATCTCCATCTCTGGCTGTTATTCGAACTCAACCAACGGCATCATATATATATATATATATATATATATATATATATATATATATATATATATATATATATATATAAATGAAACTTTATAAATGATTCTTAGTTCTGTTAATGAACAGC
>BMAU01002566.1:0-161381 GCA_019973935.1 Trichonephila clavipes
AAGTTTCACTGAGCTTAAATCGCACTGTCACCTGTATGGTGCTCAAGGCCAACGACAGGCGTACCTCTTGCCCATGCCACGATGAATTTCGTGGGCCTCGTTCTGACCCGTCAGACAGGTGGCATTAGCCACAACACAACAACAACAACAGAATTAGAATAATGAATATAGAATTAGATTCAATCATGTTAATTGGATGCCAATGTATTTCGACTTACCGCGACTGCTGCTTCCATGCTGGACACCTAAGTACATTTTTTATAGAAGCTTGAGGAAAAAATAATGAGTTACGATGAGTCATTGAGAAACACGCAAAGAACTTTTCCAGTCTATATTTTGCAACAAAACACACAAGCACACTGTTACATGTAGGAAAACGTTGCACGACACAATCACAAAAAAAAACAATGCTTCCCTCACACACATATACGAATCAAATGGAATTTTCCCCGCCAATAACAAATCCTTCTAGAATAAAAAAGTCCCAGTTCGTGGCGCCATCTCTGGACGGCGAAAGGAGTCAACTGTTCTTATCAGTGAGGATCTTGAGCATTGATAGATTTAATTTACATCAGACTCTCAACACGGCGCGTCTTAAGTGGTACTAGAATTCGAACACACGACTCGACAGAAGTAATGCAGGTTACAAGTTCGCGACCATGACCCTTCGGTTATTGTGGCAAGTAAAAGTTTTGGGTGTAAAACATAGAATAATGATCAATTGGGGTATCAATATATTGAATTTTTTAAAAAGTTAATAAAAATTAAAAAATGCAAAATTTAGAAAACAAAAGAATAAATACGTATGGCATTACGTATAAATACAATAATTCATTGAAATGTACCTGTTTAAATCAATAATCAATGCATGACGTATTATGAATAGAGTTTTTTTATGTATCCTTAAGAAAAACATTATAATAATCTCATACCTGATTCAACGTAGACGTTCAAAAGTTCAGGCTATTTAATCCTCTTAAGCGGTCAATCTTTTTGACCAAAATGCTCAAAAAAAGGCACATTTGTTATTGCACATAACTAAGCATAATATTTAACACAATGTGAAAATGGAATAAGTTTATTTTAATTTTCAATTTTACAATTTCAAGCAATTTTTTATTTTATAATTGAGGAACACAAAAACACCTAAATGTTTACTTTTTAAAAGAACACTTTATATGCTATGGAGAATGTTCCATATATCTTAAAAGAATTTCCCTCATACTTACAAAAAACCTCGATGTTCTTTCCTGTATTTCAAATGGTTGGGGATTTTGCGCTTGTGTGCATATATATATATATGCACATACAATGGGAAGCATGGTGTAGCAGTAAATCTTAGCTGCATCTTTTAATCTTTTAACGGGCACAAAGCTAAAATACATTTTTCTGTGATAAAGTACTTGATAAATGTAATGTTCTCATCCTCTATAAACATTATTTAGTCACAAAAAATATTCGATCAGGGGTTTTATTCCTGGGTGGTGACTAGACGTTATAGCCATTGCGCATTTACGACATTTAACCTTCTTTTCAGGACAGACAAATTAATCATTTTACAATAAACGTTTTATGAAAAATTAACATTTATGCTAATAATTATTTCAATAACAATTAAATACAAAATAGAAGTGCAATAAAATAATAATAGAATAATTGTACAACATATAGAATACTTACCTAGAATACACAGAGAATACTTAGGATATACATTGAAATTGGTATATATCCACAGTTTGTATTTTATTTAATTTTAGTATAAAATGTTAGAAATAGAGTAATATTTTTGAGGATTTAAATTAGTTATTTCACAAATTTGATGAGCTATTTACTGTGGAATTTTATAATATGCAAACGTTTTCTTCGACCAGAAAAGCTGTAATGAAAGATTTTCTAACCCGAGAATCTTGTATTGTAAACAAAGTTTGTTTTTATTTCCGACCCCCAACATTCTCACTTGATTCTAAGTGCTCTCTCTCTCTCGAGTACAGGAGATATGTAATTTTTCAGTTCTATGTGGGCAGTGGATAGAGCCTCTATCTACATTTAAAAGCTTTCTAAAAAAAACCTAAATAAAACCTTTTTTTAATTGTACAATTGTTTGATTGATTTAGATGAGAGAAAAGTACACTTAAGACATGTCGAAATTTTTTCAAAGATCAGAAATTTTATTTATAGTAATCAAAATACAATTTGTAGATTTACACTGAGAAAAACTCTTTTCAACTACCCATCAGAGGACTTGAAATGCAAAGTAAGGTATCGTGCTGCCATTCGTATTAATTTGTATACGTTTTAGCTGCAATTAACGCATATGGATAGACTAAATATCCAACACCCGCTTGGAGAATATTTTTTAATATGTGGCTATACCTATAAGCGACCGCCCGCGAAAGGGTTAAAAACACTAGCACTAATAATTTTACGACAAGAATTAAAAATATGTGCAAATCAAAGACAGATAGAATAAAATATGATATGATGTATGACAAACCGACTATGGCCAGCTTTTCAGTAGCCCGTACGATGTACGGGAAAACCAGTTAAGAGGTAAAGGAAGTTATGAATAGCAAATAAAAATACAGCTGCAGAATCACATTCTTGTGGTCTAGTTTTCCTTCAAACTCCCATCAAATTAAACATAAAATTAAGCGACTTGTTTCCTTTCTATTAAGCCTAAAAAGAATGTCTTATTTTTATTCCTTTTATACTATAGTAGAATATATTTCCGATTTTTATTCTGTAGCAATAAAAGGTGTTTCAGAGCTACAAGCATAGAATAAATAATCTGAATCATAAAAAAATAAATGAGAATTCTAGTTGGGAGAACGTCTGATTTCCGTTTCCGACCATTACTACGCTCTTTTTCATTTTCTAGGTTCACCCATAAATAAGGTTTTTATCGTTCCTTCATCAGTTTTTTAAAAGCTGAAAAAAATGTCTAAATAATAAGGAGATAATTTTTCTATTTCCGAACCATTAAGTTGAAGAAAGATGCGTGATCCAAATAGAAGACGAATCAAAGAATTTCGAAAACACAATATATATATATACGATATGGAGTTTTCCTTCACTCTTCTCCCTATGGGAGTTCGTAGCATGTTTTTGTTAAAGGTCATGTGTTTTTACTAGAAAATTGCAGCAAAATGGTGTAAGATTTTTCCTTTGTTAAAATTGTTTGAAATCAATTATTCAATTTGCTGTTTTCGTTAAAATAGTCGCTGTTAGTAAATGTTTTCAATTAAGGAAGTTCTTCAGAAATGCTAATTTTACTTAGATAATAGTTCAAACTTTCTCCTTAATTGATTTAAATAAGATAAAGACAATGTTTGCTATATAATTTTATTAAGAAATTCATTGTTGAGGCTCTAGTAAATATTTAAACTGAATTAATTTTTTAAACTCTCGTATTAAGAGTAGGCGTATATTTAAAATTGAACACTTGATTTAAAGTATTGACACATTTTAAACTTTTTATAGACTTATAAAGGGTTTTTTTTTAGAGGTATAGAACTTTAAATTGCAATAAAACAACTATATATTATTCGATTGACATGAATTTTTTTTATTCGAAAGATAATCTTGTGGCATTACATTTTAAATATGATCAAGCAAGGCGTAGATTCGTCGAATGGGCCCGAAACGAGATTGCCGTTGTTCCCGATTTTCATAAGCGAATTTTGTTTAGCGATGAAGCGCACTTCTGGTTGAATGGCTACGTCAACAAACAAAACTGCCGCATTTAGAGTGAAGCTAATCCACAAGTGTATGTCAAAGCACCGTTACATCCAGGAAAACTGACTGTTTGGTGCGCTTTATGGGCTGGTGGAATCCTTCTTCAAAAACGATGAAGGCCACAATGTTACAGTCAATGGTGATCGGTATTGAGCCATGATTACTAACTTTTCATTCCTGAATTGAACAATCATGATGTCCAGGAGCTGTGGTTCCAACAAGACGGCGCAACATGTCACACAGCTCGTTCCACAATCGATTTATTGAAAGACACGTTTGGTGACCACCTAATTTCACGTTTTGGACCTGCGAATTGGCCTCCAAGATCTTGTGGTTTAACACCGCTAGACTATTTTCTGTGGGGCTATGTAAAGTCATTGGTCTATGCGGATGAGCCACAAACGCTTGACCATTTGGAAGACAACATTCGCCGTGTTATTGCCGATATACGGCCACAAATGTTGGAAAAAGTGATCCAAAATTGGACGTCCAGATTGGACTACATCCGAGCCAGCCATGGCAGTCTTATACCAGAAATCCTATTTAAAATGTAATGCCACAAGATTATCTTTCGAATAAAAAACAATTTATGTCAATCGAATAATACATCGTTGTTATATTGCAATTTAAAGTTCTATACCTCTTAAAAAACACCCTTTATAAGATCCTTACAAAGTTATTTGCTTCCGTGACTTATTTTCCTTGTTTTTTCTAATAGGTTAAAGAGAAATAGTTGTTGTATGTAAGTGTTGCCTTTGCTTATCTCCACATCTTTAGCTATTTTTTCTTATGAAAATTATATTAATTTTTTTATGTTAAACTGTTCGACCGAAAATGTTACGATTGATTCATAGTTCTTTGCTCATTATAAAAAAATGCCATTGACTACAACAAATAATCTGCCGAATATATATTCTAAAAGCAGGGTTATATTCTAATATACACACCCATAAAAGTTTTAAGCTTTTCATACCATTGTTAGATAGATTTTCCAGTTGGAGTTTCTTCTCCAAAGCATAATCGAAAAAGCAGTAGCACAGTAGTTGCGGATTCTATTCAATAGCATAACAAATCTCCATTACAAAAACCACCATTTCGACTGTCTAGTCACGTGACACTCGTTCTGTTTCTTACGTCCCTTCCATCATGACCTAAACACAAACTTTAGAGTGCCTGTCCCTAATTGTTATTGTCTTACATCTTTTAGAAATTGTATTCTTTTTGAATCACCCTGTATTATAAATGCTTTTTGTATTGCTCTGGCTCGAAAGTCCTGAAATATATAAATATTTTTTTCCAAGGATTCTGACAAAAGTACTTAATATTAAAAAGAAGCTTAAGTAGTGCAGTGTTTGAAAGAAAATTTATACAAATAGAGACTTTTCATTAATTACTTCCAGCAAGGAAAATAACACAATTATCCAAGGCTTGACATTTACTTCTAAAATGCAATTTCAATTTATTTTACTAACAAGATATGGTCTTGAGAACGAGGTCACTTGATATATTCAATTAAAATATGAAACGGAATCTGCAAAATATGATAAAATACATGCTTCATTTCAACCAATCGTCTTTTTTGCATCTACTTACATAAATGAGATATTGGAGTAGGTGTTTCTTATAAATCTACTGTTTATCGGTTTTAGGAAGTAAAAAAAAATCCTGGACAAATGATATAACTCTCTAGGTTCTGACCTATAATTGTCCCCGAAGAAGTGTATCTAGGAAGCAAACTACCAAACCTACCTACCTTCTGCTTTCACCCTGTAGAATTAAGAAGGGAGTTAATTCCTTACATAACAAATTGTCTACTAATTATTATATGTAAATTATTTTTGTTAGACAACTCTTTTGTTACTTTTGTATAAATTGTCTGACTTTATTAATAAATGAATATACATATATCTCTTGGTATATACTTTCCAATACCTTGAAAATAACTTTTTTCCGATCAATGAACACGAAAAATAATCAGTAAGATGTAAACAAATTTCACATGATGTGTGCAGTTAGGTTTCGTACTTAAGCAAAAGTTCTTATTTAAAAACACACGCACGCACGCACGCACGCACGCACGCACGCACGCACGCACGCACACACACACACACACACACACATACACACACACACACACACACACACACACACACACACACACACACACACACACACACACACACACACACACACACACACACACACACACACACACACACACACACACACACACACACACACACACACACACACACACACACACACAGAGAGTTGTAATCGCCAAGAGTAATGAATATATTTGATAACGTCAATAATAAAGCAATTATAATTAATTTTTTCAAATATACTTAATTTCTTTTTAAAAGAGTTTCTGAAACAGATATTAAATGTAAAGTTCTTCAGAGTGTTTCAACGAAATCTCTTGCAAGCAAGGAACTTTGATGTTTCCACAAGAAATAATCGATGACCAGATCTTCTCTCTATACTCTAAGTAAAGAATTTCACGTCAAATGATACTGTAAATAAATATTTTCATGTCCCAAACCTGAACAAGAACAATTACTTGTCAAGATGTTGCAATTAAACACTTTATATCAACCATCATTTAATGTTTCTTTCGTCTAATACTCTATATGTCGCTTGCACCGATATATTCTAAAATAAAACAAAATGTTAAAGTTTGTTTAACCACATTTTAAAGTATGTCCCTTGAGTTCTTGATTATCACGTTGAAAATAAATCAAATGTACTTAAGAACTGACGAGGAGAAAATATGTCATTGAACTAAGATGGTTTCTAGAGACTTTTGTTTGTTTTTCTGATGTTCCTTACAGCACGTCAACGTTGTAACGCATTTTTTCTGAATGTTATGTGCTGTCCATCGTAAAATAATAATATCGAGTGACAATGAAATTTTCAATACTTTTTTTTTTTATCTAAATGGTACTTACATGGTCATACATAGGAGTTTAAATTAGTCCATGGTTTGTTCAGAGTTTAAATGAAGTTTTATGATTAGTCGAAAATCTATATTTTTCTTTCCGAAGAATTAGTGATGTTAATGCGATGTGTGTTGTTGACATGAACGATAAATAGGCGGGATCAGAGATGCATGTTGTTGACGCTAGTCATCTATGGATGATAAATTAGAAATAAATGTATACCCGAGTTTCGAAGTTTTTGGAACCTTAATGGAGTTGGAAAACTTTGGTGCTGTTTCAATCAGTGGTATAAAAACATGGTGAAAAGTTCCAATTTTTTAAAAAGCATTTTGGTTGTATTTTCGTGATCAAGTTTCAATTAGATTAAGTTATCCAGGCAGAAGAATCTTTTTCACATGACTCCATGTACAAGAATTTTTAAAAAAAAAAATTCTTTATATAATCACGTTATCATTTATCAGTAAAAATTTTTTTTTTAATTGATAAGAGTAAAATGAACGCTGTTGTATTTTAATTTAAAAATTATGTGATTGGACTTATGTGTACTTTAAAATTCGTACATAAAATATATTTTAATTGAAAAAATTATTACGTTTATTACAACAGTTGTTTTAAAATTATTCCTTCAAAGAGTAAGTTGCTTTAAATTGTTTTTTTCCATGTGTATTTACTTACTAAGGAATACTTATTTTGAATTAATGACATCAACAAAATTTAAAAAAGAATATTTTATATCAAAATGTTTTAAAATGTATTCGAATGATACAAATAAAAAAAACCCAAGGTTTTTTGACAACAAATTAAATGAATTTCAAATTTTAAAAATAAGTAATCAAATTTATCCAGAAAGTGGCCTCTAGTGCCTAATGCTTCTATGTAAAAATTATATTAATAGTATACTAAAGTTTTCAAATAAAATTTAATTTTATTTGAGAAGAATATAATAACATATAAATCAATGTGTGGATATAGTATTCTGTAAGGAAAAATTTACTTTACGTTGAATATGTTTTATTTTTTACTTTTCAAAATTCACAAAAATTTGTTAAGTGTTAAATTTTTTGAATTTATCTCTTCATTAAAATAATTTAGTTGTACTGCCTTTTTAATTACTTAATGTGTTATTTAAAGTATTCCTCTTTATGTTTTTAAACATTTCTTTTTATTTCCAATGGGGCTGTTGATTGGTATTTATCATTTGCAGACCTAGTACATTCCCCGGGAGTTGGTATCACTTTTCAAATAGCGGTACCTAAAGGTGGAATATTAATTACGGCAATGCAATTTTGGTGTCTAGTTTCCTCTCCAGAGGGAGCCCCTTGAGCTCTGACGATGCGGAATGGTACGTTTTTATACAAAAGAGAAAAGATTATTCATCATTGAAAAAACTATCATGCCGAAACATATTGTACAGGCTATACAAATTTTGCTTTGGGGATTCGTATGTATTATATGTTTTTACTTATAAATTCCTTAAAATTTATCATCAAAAGCATTCTTGTTTTCAGGATAATATTACACGAATACTGTGAACATTATGTAATAGCAAAAAGGGCGCGAAGCTTCATTGAAATTTTATCTGTTTTTGATGAGTATACGAACATTTTATGACGCTAAGCTATTTCCTTTGAAATTTAGAGTTTGATCCTGAAAAATTAAGTGAAGGAAGACATGTTTACAGAGGTTTATATTTACATAACCATGCAGTTAAATTGTTTTTGTGCTTTAAATGTGTTGAATTTGCTAATATGATGTGAAATTCTTTTTAAGATGCACTAGAAAGTTCACTAGCTACACTTCTTTCTAAATCAGTTCTGAAGTAGAAATTTATTAAGATATTTTAAATGAATGACTCGTTTATTTTATTACATCATAATCTTAACTTCTCTTAAAAGGTAGAGTAATTAAGCTTATATATATATATACAGTAAATAAGCATAAATTCAAGTTATAATAATATTTTTATTTCACAGCTGCTTTATATTGAACTATTTTATCATATATTGAAATCTAAAGGATGTCTTCGAATGCAAAAGGACTTTTTGTGAGGGAGTAAGACCAGAAACTTTTTAAGTGTCTAAATAAAAAAAAAGCTATCTTTAATTTTTAAGATATCAAGAAGTATTAAATTTCAAATAAATTGTTGAATTCTCAAATGCGACTACTCCAAAAAAAAAAAGATGCTGAAGTGGGATTTCAGATAACCGACTACATTAAAAACGTCAATTTTGGCGAAAAATTTGATTTTTATTTTTGGGCTAAATATTAAAATTCAAACGATTTGCTTTCTAAAACTGTTCTTGTTTTGTTTGTACGGTAATTAGAAAAAAAGTTACAGTATTTTTAAAACAAGTCATATTCATCAAAAACAACCGGAAGCTGCGGTTTCGAAACCGGAAGTCATATTCTGTATTCGTATTTTGTGTATTTTTATGTAACTTTTCATCCGGAATTAAATAATTATACTTGCAGAATGATATATCTTTTAGCCCCATTGTTTTAGTATTGAATTTTGTTTTGAAGAAAGTGGCAACGATCATTCTGATTTCATTTGAAAGTATTGTTTGCTTACGTTTTTGCTGTGGCTTTTCTCGAATCATTTTGCTAAAATTCTTTCTATTTTTCTCACGTAGTTTAACATTTAAAGTATTTTAATACTACGTAAAATAATCTAGTTATTATTTGATATGGGAAATCGCAAGAATAAATCTCGTTCGCAAAAGCGAAAATTTATTGGGAATCGTTTCACAGAACGTACCAAGCCATTGGATGTACCAACAGTAAGTGAGCAGAAGTTGAAGACCACATCTGTCTCTTTTGAAAATATTCCATCTAAAGATGATAAAATGTCAGGGATTCGAATCGTTGATGTGGAAATTCTCTACACAGTGTATTCAGTTGTTTGTGTTGTCCCTCCTGTTTGTCAGTGAATCTTCAGTTGACAGGAGATTCAATATTTGGATTATCTTCAGTTGTGACTTTGAAGTGCAAAAACTGTATGCTTGTGTATGTTTTTCAAAGTACAAGAAAAACAAATAAAATGAACGACATAAATTTACAGTTTGTGTGGGGAATGAGAATAATTGGAAAAGGCCATTCATCTTCGAATAAACTGTGTGCCAGTTTGAACATTCATTCACTGTCAAAAGCTGCATACAGGTCTTGTGAAAAAAAATTATTGAATGTTGCTTCTGTCGCATCAAAGAATGCTATGACTGAAGCTGCTGCTGAAGTTAGGAAACTGAAAAACACTTCAGATGTTGCGGAATGTGGAGTTTCAGTCGATGGTACATGGCAAAGACGGGGACATTCATCGTTAAATGGTTGTGTCACTGTTCTTTCAATTGGCACAGGCAAAGTCCTGGATTTAGAAGTGATGTCGAAATGGTGCAGAAACTGTAACACATCAAAGAGTTCAGGAAAAAGTAAACAAGTAAAGAAACACCAATGCTCGTGCAATCATCAGGGATCAGCTGGAAGCATGGAGTATGTCGGAGCTTATAGACTATTTGAGCGCTCCCGTGAAACCAGGAAACTTGAATATGTAGAATTTTATGGTGACGGTGACTCAAAAAGTCATTTAGCTGTTAAGGATATCTATGGAATAGATAGCGTAAGAAAATATGAGTGTATAGGGCACATTCAAAAGAGAGTGTGCAGCAAACTGAGAATTTTAAAAACTAAGGAAAAAGGACTTGGAGGTAAGGGCAAACTTTCTGACTCATTTATAGACAAAATTCAGAATTATTATGGTATTGATATTAGGAGCTACATATTAATTTGGAAGAAATGCAAAGGGCTGTGATTGCAGCCTTTTATCATTGTTGTTCCGGTAAAAGCAATCCCATGCATGGTCAGTGTCCATTGGGCTCCGAGAGCTGGTGTGCCTACCAGCGAGCACAATCTGCTGGCAAAGTGTTTTACGACAAAAATGCTGGTCTTCCCAAGAGTTAGCCGAATAGTTATTAAGTCGACATACCTTCAGCTATGTCATCAAAATCTTTTGAGGAAATGCCTTCATGGGAAGACTCAGAATGCAAATGAGGCATTCAACGGATGTCTATGGAACATAGTTCCAAAAGAAATATTTGTAGAACTTCAACCATTTTCTCTAGAATTTTATATAGCTGTAATAAACTTTAACAAAGGTTTTACTAGGCTATTGTCTGTATTAGAAGCCCTAGATATAAAAATTGGGTCCTACATTTTACGAGGTTATGCAGCCATTGATCAAACTCGTATCGAGGACTCAAAACGACACTCTTTGCCCAGTGCAAAAGTTACAAGAAAAGAAATTCGAGCTATTAAAAAGAGAAAAGTTGTAAATACTGAAAAACATGAAGATGTAACATATAAATATGGAGCATTTTAGGTCATATTATATACTTTTGTAATAGTTATGTTTTTTTAAATTCTTTAAGTGTGTTTTTCTCAAAACTGTTTTTTTATAAAATGTCATAACTTCAAACATGATATCTTAAAATCTAATAAAGGTACATAAATGAAACTTTATACAAGTGTTTTTGAATGTATATTCTAGAGAATGACCTATGGACTTAGTAAAATAATAATAATTAGTATTATTATTGTTCATGTTTTTATTAAGAAACAGAAAAAAATTGTCGAAAAGTGATAGTAAGTTCGATTCATAATAACTTTTGACTCAAGTTAACAAACTTAAATATAATAGGTAATTCTCTAGTAAGATGGTCAAGAAGTAAATTGCAATAAAAAACTTTGAAATATGTAGATTTTTTACGAAGTAGGAGTGTTTGAAAAAGTATTAAAATTTTATTAAAATTTCTGTAAAATTTTTAAATTTATTAAAAAGTGTGTTCAGGTATTCAATTTTAACTGAAATTTTGTATGTTATTAAGAAAAAATGAATTTTATAATGCAACAAGATTTTTAAATTTTGCAGTTTTTCAAAAAAAGTTCTCCGAACGTAGTCGAATACCTTAACGATTATGAAGGATTTACGTTTAATCATAATTAGCAAACGATTCTTAATTTTCAGTAATGGACTCGATTCATCACTAGAGGGCGCTGCGATCATTCCGATGACACGTGATTTTCCATGTGCGTTTAAGTAAACAATAACAGCCGGTCGTTTTACACTTCTGCTTGTGCGCTAACTTTCGAATTTGCTATTTAATATTCTTTAAATTCTTTTTAGTACGTTAAATATTTTTAATATATTTTCTAGTCTTTTTGGTTTTTGTTTCGTGACTAAATATATATATAGTTTTAGTTATAGTATTAGATTTAAGTTTATTCTTCTATTCTTAAGCTTCGTGTTTTTGTATACTTTTAGGTTCAGAAATTCTTTTTTTATTAGTGCCAGCTACATTGTGATTTAAATAATTATGCAACCCTCTATTGAACAAAGATTTTTTGCCACTTAATATTGTGAATCCGTCATATGTGTGTACTAATTTATATTTAGTAAAAAGTAACTTAAGTAAAATTTTTCTTTGCTGACCCTGATAAGGAATTGTCTTAATTTTTTTATATTACTTATTTGAAAACGTAAAATATTATAATGGACTAAATTCATATGACATTATGATCTAGTGATATTTGTTTTCAATTGTTTCCCGCCTAACGCAAAACACTTTCGTACTTTGTTTTGTTACTTCGTATAGCTATATTATTCTTTTTGCAAGTTATTTGTTGCTGTTACTTAATATATATATATTGTTACAAATTTTGTGCACTGAACGCTAAAAATGGTGTGAATAATTAGTTCTGAATGTGTAATTCGTTAATATTACTTTCTGTTGTATTTATTTTATGTTAAAATCGTAAGCAATTCCGTTCGTTACATAAAAATGGCGATTCAATGGAAGCATAGGCAAGTTGGCATCATTTCTGGCGAACATATATTGATGCTTCTAAAAAGAAATCTACTAATATCACAGTCTCTGATGTAAACGAATTCTTGAGAAAAATTCCAGCAGACTAAATAGGGCGTGGTGCTCGCCAAAACAAAGTATTGTTTTGACTACTGAAAAGTTAGCCAATGATTAGTTAATACTTCAGCTGTTGAATAGGACGAGTGACTGCTAATGGAATACATTAGTTATTTGTATTTCTAGAGTTGTAAAGGTACTGTATTTGGCACTTCTAAGGATTCTAAACAATAAATTTTCATCGCTCCTGAAGACTGCCTTGCTCTTTTGGGTTGATAGCATTAAATCCTGGAACTCGGAACAATATTTTTACATTCTAAAATGTCTTGTTTCAGAGCAGATCGGCTGAAATACATTCATTCGTTCTTTGTAAGCAAAACTATTCCTTAGCAAATTTTATATTTTTTTACATAGAAACTTCTTGTAATTATGAAAAAAATTGCCTGATTTGTTATTTTTTAATATTCATATAAAGTTTCCTTTTTGCTGTTCTTGAAAATCCATTTCAGTATTATTGTTAGGGTATCAAAACTTTTAATATTATTCATTGATTTATTTTTTTAAAGTGTATGGAAATATTTGTGTGGTTTACATCTATTAGACAATTTATATGTAATTAAATAACTCATAAGGAATAATTTGTAATAAAGAATAATCCAATAAAATTTAGTCATTATTTGTAAAAATTATGTATTGACATGATTCCTTTCTTGAACTAAGAGTATTTTCTTTTTTGATCTTTGAAGACAGTTATTTCTAAAAGAAATTTCAAACCTTCATAAATAATTATTAATTAAAGTCAGACAATCAAAGCTGGCAAATGTTATTTCATTACAGAGTCATCATATATTTCAAAAAATCTTACTATGTCTTGGGAATTTTTATAGAACAGTTGTGTTTAAAATAATAATACAATAACAATGTTTAAGCTTTATCCATATTATATATATAATGCAAATAAAGATTGAAACTTACACAAAAAAACTCCTCTTTTGTCATACATCTTAGAAAAATACTCTTCATGAGTACACAATGAAGCGATGTCACTGATAGTCTTTCAACAGAATATGATAAAAGCATTTTATAAATTACTACAATGAATTTCTTAGTTAAAAATAAAATTTTCATATGCTTCACTTGTATTATAATCATGTAATATTAAAATTAAATGTTGATAAATAATGCATATTAAATAAATTTTAATTACTAATTTAAACTAGCTATCTAACAAAAATTTTGTATGCTCCCTGTATGGAAAAAATTTTCTCGAAAATAACTTGGGATGTTTCCTATAGTGTAATAGTTTGTGTGTGTTTCAAACAATTCCTAAAAATAATCCCATATCTTAGTATGATTCATTTCTATTTTTTTTTCCAACTAAGGAGACAATGATTTATAAAAATAATTTTCAAACATTTATAGGTGATAATTACTAACACTATCAAAGCGCCAAATATTATTATTTTATAACATATCTTTAAAGGCTTCACACTGTATTGGTACAAATCATACTATTTTAAGGCTACAGCTTAGGTTTTGTTTCAGTTTCATTTTAAATCAATTTTCCACTCTTAAATTGAATGAACAATATTTTTCAGCACAATTGACTCTTGCAGTGTGAAATGATTAATATATTTCGGTTAACATTACTAAAAGCATTTCTGCTCGATTATGTTTTAAATTCTCATAGTTATTTAATTAAGATTGATTTCAAGGCCAATTTCTGTTTTAAAAATTGTTTATATAACTTAGAAGATTTATCATTAATATTTTCTTGTTGAGAAACAATATTTCAAAGAGATGGAACACTATTGAAAATGATGCATCTAAAAATCACCCTCAGCTGATAATGCAATTAGACTTTTTGAATTCTAGTATTGCTGATAAAACTGAATATTTTCATGATGTACCAAACTATACGATAATATATTGTAGTACTATATTTTAGTACTTTAAAGTTAAAAAGTAAACCTAAAAAAATTATATTATTACTGTGTTTCATGATCCTAATTCTCGATAAATATACAATTGCTCCAAGTTCTCTTCTTGAGTCAATACTTGTAACTAACTCAATGCAACAAATTCATTCAGGACTTATAAGCAGGATAATATTAGTATGCATGAGTCTTTTTTCAGACTTTTATATTTATGCAAAAATAAATCTAATCTATAGTGATAAATTTTCAAATTGTGCAAAAACCAATAAATGTGTGTGCATATTTGTTACATATAGTAAAATTTTTTTTACATTTGTATGATAGGTTTATACCACATTCAAACTCTGAAAAACATAAATGTTGTGTTCATAAATACCACACAAATATGTTGCAATTTATATATTTTTTTAAAGATAATTATAGATTCAAAAATTGCTTTTTTTATTTTGATCATGTAAGGATGTGTGAACAGGACTTTTATATTTTATATATGGAAACAAATTTATATTTTACTATACATACATTTTAATCTGAAAATTTTAATGCCTGAATTTATTACCATATTTGGAATTCAATTATCGATTAATTAGTTTCAATGTTTGTATATATACATAGAATAAGTATATAGTTAAAGTGAAACATTATATTAAGAGCTTTCTTGTGTTACATTTGTTAAAGTGTCATGAAAATAACACAACAAACATGTTATAATAAATAAACTGTCAACATTGTGTAAACTTTCATATAGAAGAGCACCATCAAAATATTTATATTGTTTAATTCTTGAAAGAGCTCTTTCCACAGTAACTCGCTTGTCAGACAATTTGCAGTTACTAAAAATTTCAGAATCATAAAATTGAATTTTATCTTTGAAAAAAAAGAGGGCTTTTTAATTTAAAACTAATTTTGTCTATCTCTTCTTCAATTAAGAACCCTTTATCAGCCATAAAAACATCAGTTAGTTCATTCATTGGTTTACTTTAAAGAAAAAGTTCCTTGTCTGAACTTCTGCCACAATGTAAATGTGATACAAAGCAGATAGCCCCTGAAGACATAATACCTATTATACTATTTAAAGTATTACAATTTTTGTAATGACTAAATGTTCTTTGTTGCTGTAAAGGACGGTTGGGTTTTTTTAATTGGAAATTCTGTACAGTCAATGATCACTTTATAACCTTTATTCTCAAACAAAAAAAAGTTTTGGCATTGTTTCCAAAACAGTTTTCTTTGTAAGGAAAAGTGTCTAATAATTTAAATGTTTCTTGAAAAACTATTGTAACCAAATTAAAAATTCGAAATACTGTTACGATGAAAATTTCAAATAAAATTTCTAGTAATCTATTGTGTGCATGTGTGTAAACATACCAATCCTTAATTTTACCAAAAACATATCAATGGGTTGACATAATTAGCATTGATATAATTAGAATATTTCAAAATAAAGGAACTTCAACATAGAAATGTGATATCATAATGCAAACTACATCTTAGCTACAAAGTAAGAATTAATGCGATATTCAAATAATTGCAAATAAAAACTTTATGCAGATTAACACTATGCTATTTAAATTGTTACAATAAGCACTGCTTGAAGTAACCACATATTAACTTTGTGCAATTCAAAGAATTGTATAATTCAAATAAATGAAAATAAACAGTGGAGTACACACACTACTTTCATGGGAGAAGTTATATTTCACTAAAAAAATGTTGAGGAAAGCATCTAGGTGTGATATTTGTGCTAAAAATTAAAAATTTTTTGGTTCTATGGGAGATACTTGAGCTTCTAAATCCCTATCTTTGTGTAATCTTACCACTGAAAATAAGCAGTGTGTAATTCAAATAATTACAAGTAAACAGTATGTAATTCAAACAATTACAAATAGAAAAATATGTAGTTTAAATAGTAAATAAACACTGATTAGTTCAAAATAATGGCAAGTAAGCAATTTTTAAATTTCCAATGGTCAAGATTGCAGAAGACTACTCACCACAAAATGGAAGGTCCACTGTTAAGTGGATATTCAAACTTGACAAATAATCACTTTATACTTCAAATACTTACAAATAAAAAATATATTATTCCAATATATGCAAATAATGTCATTGTATTGTTCAAAATGGTCGTAAATTAATATTATATAACCTTAATTTATTGTAATTAACAGTGTATTTATCTTTGTCTTATTTATGAACATGACCAAATAAAATTTAAAAATGTTTTTATTTCATTTTATGTCTAGAAATCTATTTATATGTACATATAAACTTTCTAAGCAGTTTGTAAAACTCTTTTATAAAAAAATTCTGTCATTGACAGAACTCCATGACTAAGGCCAGCATTACAAAACTAATGAATTTAATTACATGCAACTAATATTCTTTAAAAGTACAAGAGAGCAGGTTCTCATTGACACTATTAAGTCTGTGCTTCTCCTCATAATCACTACTTAAACTTGCTACTTTGCTGTGATTTCCTCTCTTAGCAGCCCCTCGTGAGGGAATTTTGACTGTACAAAATTATATACATATTTAAATTACAATATACAGGAATGAATTTAATTTTTTAGTCTATCCCCCTGGTATAAGTACATATTTTTCCACAAAGTGCATATAAATGTCTCCAAAAGTGATTGGAAACAATAGCTTTTCATTATATACATGTTTTGTTGTGTCTCTGAACAAATGGATCGGAAAGTTTGTTCCCATTGCATGTTGATTTTTCATCATATCTAGCCTTTGATATTGTTTCCAATTCCTTATAATCACTCGACATTATCTACAAATCATATAAATTAAGATATTAATATGCATATATTGTTATTTTTCTAAACATGATATAATTTATAAAATACAATACATATTATAGATTTAGAATACTGATTAAATAACTATTAAAAATTATTGCTAATCTTAATTAGCATAATTAATCTTTATTCGCATAAAACAAAATTGAAATGAAAATTTTCCAAACATTAGTTTTTTAAGTACAAGAAAGAATTTGGATTTGATGTGGATGAGACAGTTCTCTCTCAGCAATTAAATACACTAATTCAACAGAAAAGTAAGAATAAAGATACTTAAGTGCATTTTCTATGTATTTATCAATATTTTTCACTATAAAAAAGTTATTAAAGTGAAATATGTGCATGCAATTCAGAAATTAAACAAACTGATTAATCTTAAACCAGCTAAAAATTAACAAAATTAAAATAAGTACTTTTCACATATTTATAGCTATTTTTCTTTAGTTACATAGGGGAAAAAATGTAATACTATATCTATAATGAAGTTTTATATGTAAAAATAAGTACATGCAGTGTATCTAATTATATTCTAAATAATATAAAATTTAACAAACACAATTATTTAAAAAAAAAATTCCAAAATACTTGTCATTACTTTTCATTAGATAAAAAAAAAAAAAAAAAAAAAAAAATCAAAGAAAAGCAATACAGTTATGATAATAGATGTTCTCATTTTAAACATTCTATTAGTGGCCAAAAACAGCGATAAGCAAGCAATTGTGTCAACCTTGCTCTAAATGAAACAAAAAAGTTTACAAGGTATTTTTGCAAAGATACTGAACATTACACCGGAAGTATTGTTGGGCTCCAGGTCAATGTTGTTGTTTACAAAGTAGAACTTCTCCATAGTTATTATTGAAAATAATCTTAAAATGACAAAAAAACTGGTGATCAACTGCATACTTACTCACCAGTTACAGAGCATCCAGAATAGATCACAGAAGTGGTACCCTAATCTGTGTGTTTCTTTACGTTTGCAAAATTAAAACTCTTCGAATTCGAAATGCTCAGAAAATATATCACTCTTTTTAAAACTTGAAATATCGTCGGCGTATTTGATAAAAACAAAAAATATTGAAAATGAAATAATTAAAAAGTAATCACACACACACACACATTTCAGTCGAAATGTCTTTTGAACATCTTTTAATTTCTGTGACATTGAAGATTTATTCCTTCTCTGCAAAATTTGATTAGATGGTGGCTCGAAAAAACAGAATTTTGTGGGCACTGAATTCGGTTTCAATTGCCTTTTGTTAGTGAAAGTCTGGTACAAAAAGCTTGCTTCTTCAAAATGTTCGGAACATACTGAGGAATACTTAGTCGGTTTGAAATTTTTTCTGCCCAAGTTTTGCAACCACTTTTTTAATAAACATGGATCCTTTAGCGGAAACGAAAGAAAGGTTTTTGACCTACAGTCAGACTTTCCTTTTGCATTACGACAATTTAATGCGTTGCAGTATCTCATTTTGCTGCTCGATAGAAGATGTGCAAATCCGAAAATGGCGGCTAAATACTCAGTCGAATGAAGCACATGGCTATTTGTTGATATCCGCGCTTGCCGATGACATGTGACTGTGACGTCAGGTGAATCGAGTCCATTACAATTGTTCCCTTGTTCAACAATTTTCTTCATTGAGAAAAAAATAAATACAGCACGCGTGTGTTTTAAGCACAAACGATATGTTTTATTTTTGTTGTTTAATTTCAATATAACTCACAGTTTTTATAAACTATTTTTACAGCAAATACATCAAATACCCAGTAATCAATTTTTTTGTACTGGTTGACCTTCAACTATCCAGAAAGACTTATATTATTTGGCAAATATAGAGGAATATGCACACACACACACCTATCCAAAAAGACTTTTATGTTACCTGATAGATATAAATTCAAAAATTAACAAAAGAGACAGCCCCTCCCAAAGCACGTTATTCAACACCTGAGTATTAAACTTTGATATACTATAAGTATTTACAAAAATTACTTTTTTTGAAATTTAGAGAAAGTTTTAAAACGTATTTTTTTATAACAATAATGTCACCATTCTCACAAATGTGATATTTAGAAGGCTTCAAGCATGTCTCATTACTCTTATAAATTGTTTTCATTATATATTTTAGTATCAAATTAATTTTTATAAATATTAAGGACTTTTTGAAGGACCTGTCTATGAACACTATTGAATATTATAAGTAAGGATTACATATGAAATTAAGTGAATAGTTTGATGTCAGAACATGTATTATTTATAAGAAAGCATTTATAACGTAAAAACCTTGATACAATTAATTAAGTTTTTAAAATTCAGAAAATGTAAACGATATTTCAATGCAATCATTATCAAGATGACGTAAGAAGAGAGCTATTCATTAGATATAATAAAGTAATATCAATTAACTCCCAAGTGAAATAATATATTTGCATATATACGTTTAATCCGTACTTCAAATATTAACATTTCTTGATTAAACTTGCTATTCGTTTCAATTAATTATTCTCGGTAGCTTTTTATAAGTTATCAAGAAGTTCAGTTTATCAATCAAATAACTTGCGTATAACTTGCCAATCTATATTTATCTCAGGCTTTATGTGTTGAAGTAACATAAATAAAAAAGTCAGTGTGTATTCTGGAATAATAAATGCCATTATGAATTTTTGTTTGAAATTTCAGAAATAATTTTTAATTAATTATTCCCCTTATTTATTCATTTATTAATTTAAGTCTGATTAAAGAATAGCTGATTTATTCGTAAACTTTTGTTAGTGGATAATTTCTTTTATTATTATGGTATTTATGTAATTTTTAAAGATTTAAATTTTAATATGCTTTTTGTAACAGTCAAACTAGAGTCCTCCTCAAAACACAGAAAGAAAGAGTTATAGGTAGATAGAGAGAGAGAGAATGGTGTGCAAAAATTAAGGACGAAGTCGAAAAATTAGCATATCAGCTGAACGAAGAGGCAGAGCGGACAGAAAGACCAATCAGGAGATTAAGTAAGGTGATGTACGGTAGCACATGCGCAGATATGCAGGTAGATGTAATGGGGGAGTGTCTGAGTAGTATAAAGCATGTTGTCGGTGTAAGATCAGTATTTCTGGCAAAGAGATTGCACGCCGTATAGCAATTAAAATCACACCAAGTTGCTGCCTCAGCGAGAAATGGCGAATAATCAATCTGTTAGACGACATCTGGATGCTTTTACCCGAGGTCGAATCATTGGGAAGTTGGAGGAAGGCCGCAGTGTGGCAAGTGTGGCTGCAGAGTTCGGAATTGCTCACATCATCGTTTCACGACTTTGGAGACAATTTCAAACTACAGGAACAGCTATCCGGGGTTCAGTAGTGGTCGTCCACGAGGAACCACACCCGCAGATGACCGGTATATTGTCTTACAGGCCAGAAGAAACAGGCGGCAGACAGCGGGAGAAATCGCTAGACACACGACACAGGCGACTGGACGACCGATATCGCGTTTTACCGTGGCCAGAAGACTGCACGGTGGTGGTCTGTTTGCACGACGCCCTGTACGGTGTGAACCTTTAACGCCTGCCCATCGGAGAAGGCGTTCTCTGTGGTGCCGGGAACACCGGAATTGAGAGACAATGAATGGGGACGAGTACTCTTTACAGATGAGAGCAGATTCAGTTTGAGTAGCGATTCTCATCGCATACTCATCTGGAGAGAGCGGGAAAGCCGCAATCATCCCTCGAACATCATTGAAAGGGACAGGTATGGAAGTCGCGGTGTTCTCGTTTGGGGAGGCATCATGCTTGGTAGTCGTACAGACCTTCACATTTTCGACGCAGGTTCAGTCAACGGGACCCGTTATTGTAACGAGATTCTTCTTCCATATGTGCGTCTTTTAGAGGCGCTATGGGTCTGCAGTTCCTTTTCATAGAAGACAATGCACCATGTCATCGCACAGTAGCTGCCGAACAGCTCTTAGAGAGTGAGGATATTGAACGTATGGATTGGCCGGCACGATCTCAATCCCATCGAGCATGTATGGGATTTTCTAGGCAGACGCTTGGCAGCTCGTACCTTACCACCAGTAACGATTCGTGAGCTTCGATTGGCGCTGCAAGACGAATGGGCAGCAATGCCTCAACAACTCATTGACACCCTCATTCTCAGCATGGGCAGACGCTGTGAAACCTGCCTAGCAGTCAGTGGAGATCATATCCCCTACTAAAGACCGGATGTTTCTTGCTGGACACCCATCACAGGGATGTTTCGGCCTTCAGTCGCATTGCGCTCCATGCTACTTTTCAATCAAGCTTCTTTTTATCCCTCTGATTTCTCTTTTAGTAAGTGTTGCTTACATTACACATGTCCTTACGTATTGAGGATCTTACGGTATTAAATGTGTTGATTTGGAAAGCTTTTGTACAAAGTTATATTGAAAAGACCGTCTCGTCCTTAATTTTTGCACACCAGTGTAGATAGATAAGGAAAGAGAGCTGGAGAGACAGACAAATATAAAGGCAATGATAGACAGGAAGAGAGAAATGGATAAGAGAGATAGTGTTAGAGAGATAGATAGAGAGCGATGAAGAGAGATCGAGGAAGAGATGAAGAGAGAAAGTTAGAGATATAGGTAGAAAGAGAACATAAAGAGAGATAGATAAAGCAGCGTTTCTCAAACTAACATTGTAAAGTCGAAAAAAAAACATTATTTAAAAATTATTAATTCATTAAAATAGATAGAATAGGAATATAATAGAAATAGAATAGAATAGAAATAGAAATAGAAAAACAAATAAAATTCTGACATAATAAAAAAATACGCATTTAAATAGATATAATACATTTATAAATGTATCAGTACTGTACAATGTATTTTGTAATTAAATTAACAATACTAAACTAAGAAAAAAGTTAAATAATTACCAGTGACCCCATAGGCTTGTCATCTATAAAATTATATCTTGATAATTTGTACGTTTTATAATTAATCCTATAACTGCCGATTTAAAGTTACGCGTTTCGCTGCACAATGCCACCGTTTTCCACCAGGCGCGCGCATGTGATGTATGTGGAGGAGAAAAAAGCAATAAGGCAAATCCTGTAAACTAATTACAGCCTTTGCTAACACTGTCAAAGTCCTTTTATTGCATTCCAAAGTTTTCGGAGTCATTTTATGGACAGCTGTTACCAGAAAAGATCGGGCTTCCGGAAAACGTATATATACGTCCGGGGCAATTAATGCTTTGGCTGAGTGAGGCGTTTATACACGCCAGTGGCACTTATGAGGTTAAGTTGTAATGTAGCTTTATCGTCAAAGTATAGTTTTATTGAATTCCATACATTGTTATTGTATGAGAAGTGGGGGTGCGATGAAAATGATGATTGAGTATTGCGTCGGAAATATTCTAAGCTTGAGAAGCACTGAGGTAAGGAGAGAGATAGAGATAGATAAAGAGAGAGAGAGAGAGATACAGAGATAGAGATAAATGGAGATGAAGAAAGACAGAGATGGAGATAGAAAGAGAGTAAACAGAAAGACAGATAAAGATAATTTGTAATTTATTTTCAGGGGAAAAGCAATTTAAAAGCAATGCGACATTCTCCCCCTTCCCCATTTATTTGAATTTCTTTTTTGTTTGTTTAGAGTAAAACTAGAGACTAAAAAGAGTACAGAGGGTACGAGTCTGAGTTAAATCAGAGTATTTCAGGGTATATATAATATATTACGTGATCTTTTTTTAATTGATCTTGAAAGTTCTTTTGCTAAAAATAAAGAATTAATTCCAAATATTTATTTACTTGACGCTATTTTCACCTTGAACTCGTATATAATATAATTCTATAAAAATGGCGCCATTAGTGTTCCAAATAATGGCATAGTATTTAAATGAACTGAAACTTAAATAGCATGCTCTTAGCTTATAACCATTTTGATAATTACGGGTTTCAAACGGAAGTTATTCAAGAAAAATGTGATAAAAATACACTTTGATAGCCATAAAAACAATCTGCTTCCTTCTAAATTGCTCTTTAGAGAGATATCTTTGCTTCGTAATCACTATACTTATCAATAATTAAAAGGTAGCTTATAATGTTCTGAAAATAACGTAAGAGCGTCAGCAAATATTATTTTTCTAGAAGATTGAATAAATGGGTTTTGCTCATAAATAAACACATAGATGTTTAATAAGACAGAATGTAATTATAGATTCCATTTTGGGCATTAAACGGAGAGTTGAAAAAGAACTTTCTCTAATGGTACTTAAATATTTTATCCAGTAACAGTTTGTTTGTTTAATTATCTTATTTCAAAGTGGTCCTTCACTTACTAGATATGTTTATGTAATTTACGCTTTTACTCAATTTATAAATACTTGAGAGTGTTAAAATTATTTGTGGTAATCCTTCAAGAATATATTTATAAATAAAATATTTGAAAATTGACCCTTCAATTCATTTTTCTTTTTGTTAATATGAATGTGCACCTTATAGAACAGATTTCGTAACATATTCCTTTAGAACAGGGGGGTTGGACCTTTAAAGTTTCTAAGGTGTTACTTTCCTCTCCAGTGCTTAAATGTGGCCATTGTGTATTAAAATTATATGTTTTCTTTTCTTAACACTTGTTTTCGATACTCTATCCGTCTTTTAAAATATTATATTACTATGTTTACTACAGAAACGCAAAAGGCACAACATTGTGATGTTGTATATCTAAACAACTATGAGAGAGACTGCTAGACCGTGGACGTACTCAATATTGCCAACAGAGAGCGAATGAATCTGAAACCGACGTATGTATGAACCGACCGTCAACATATACATTGTTCTCGATAATTGAAGTAAAAGCCTTGGAGTCCCCATCTCCTAAATATTTTGTGTACCGAACATTGTAGAGAGACTGGGAACGCTGAAAAATGGATAGAGCTCCATCTACTTCCCTCTTACCGCTATAGCCTTCAAAATTTCTCTTACAATTTATTTTGAAGATGCTTGGTTTCTTTTCGGACAAATACAATGTTTTGAAAAAAACTTCGACGTCTATAACTTTGCCGGTATCAACACTTGTGACTGTCACCAAGCCATTCTTCGAAGAAAAACCACGCTTCTGCCAGCTACCATCAACAGCAACAGCAAAGTCCCTTTTTCCATCATTTTCATCAACTGCTTCACGAACAGCTTGTGCCATACTGTGTTCACAGGTTTCTCTTGTTGCCTGCAGTAAAATGTGGTTGTACTTCGAGAATTTCGTGGGTGGCGGGGGAAGATTCATGATACCGGGGAAGATTCATGATACCGCAAAACATCCTAGCATCTCAGCACCTTTACCTATTCATCGCATAGCATACACTAGCCGGGTATTGAGTTCCTAGTTCTCAGAACTATCGCATTTCTTTGAATTAAAAAAAGTATAGTTATAAGGACATTTTAAGTGAAACTTCACAGCTTCAACACAGTTATTTTCACTGAGGTGCGCAATCTGAATCCTGTTTTTTAAAACTTTATACATTTTACAGCTTCAAAAAACACACAAGCTAAAAGGTTAATGTCCACAGTGTCATTTCTGAAACCAGAAAAAACCATCAGCACAATTCTTTTCATCAGCAGAGATCTTTGGAACAGTAGAATTGCTTTCTACACAACCTTCATTAATTTTTTTACATCTTCCTTTATAAAAATCTCCTCTTCGTTTCTCTCTCTCTTAAATACTTTAGTTGATGCTCTAGGCATGGTAAAGTCGATATGTTATAGCAAATGTTTCGAAAGTTTAAGCTTAATAATGTTAAAGAATACTTGCGAGTTCAAAAATAACAACGCAGTTTTGAAAGTGTAAAAAAAAATTGATTTGACCGTTAAAAATACAGTGAAGCTTCAAATGGGTTAGGAAATAAAATAATAAAAGGCTCAATTTATACAATAAAAGATAAATGTTTTGATTTATACTAGACGCTCATCTTTTAAGCCAAAACAAAAAACTTTGTTTACTTTTTCGCGCTTGTCAAATGGGGCGTGGCCCAGTTTCAACGATTATTTAAAAATAGGTTTTTATGGCATCTAATTACCCTAGAGGTTTAAGTAACGTATTTTTAGAAATATTAAAATCTGTGCTATTTGAAAATGTAAAAATCTCAAATTGTCAAAAAAAATCAAATTTTACCTTTCCGACGCCCTTAAGAGAAAAAATATCAACAGGAAGTTTCGGCACCAAGTGAAAATATGATTAATAATTTTTTTAAAATTATTTTTGTTTCCTGTCTTTCTTTCTCTCTCTGTTTTTTTCAATTGGTCTGTTTGGTGCCTTTGTATTAGATAACATTATTATCATTTTTTTGAATTTGTAAGGAAGTTGGAATATACATTTTCTTTCTTCCATCTCTTATTCTCCTTGTGTTTTTATTATTTTTATTATATTTGCTTTGTATATTTGTGTTACGTTCACCCCACATGTATGTTCATAGTTCAGTTACCTTCAAATTTGTATTTGTTTTTTGTCATGTTACTGTCTTTAAATGTTTATAAATTGTTAACTCTGATTTTCATCAATAAAGTTTAGACGTGGGAGTGGTTGTTTTCCGAGGGATCGCTTTGTAGCTCTAAACCCTTTTTGGGGGAGCTCGGTTCCTGTGGACATTCTTCCTCCTCATTTTTGAAGTAGTCTGAAACAATGTGATTCAGTATTTTTTACCTGGTTACCACACACACAACATTTTGGGAATTATTACTTCAAAGAATATGTTTTTTTTTATATATGTTGTACTATCCTCTAAAGAGATAGTACAAAATAAAACAGCAATACTTTATTACAGGGGTGTCCGATACGCGGCCTGCGGGTGGCATGTGACCGGCCAGTACGTAAGATGCGGCCCGCCAACTCTTTCTTTTTAAAAAAATTAAAATATCAGGTTCTTAAAGTTTTTTCATTTTGAAATTAATTTGAGGGGAAATTTATACATATATAAAAATCTACAACGTATTTGCCTGTTACCTGTTCTTGTTTTAAAATAAATCCTTTTTGATAATAGAAATGTCCTTTAGATCAAAATAGATTTATTTTTTACTAAACAGTTTTATTTGATTTTTCTATAATAAATTACGAATTGCATTAGGCATATTCTTTACTAAGGATGATACATGATTCTTTGTGTGTGCGACTTTCATTTCTCTCCTCCTTTTCTGTTTGGAGTGCCCAAAAAGCAAGAGGCAGTCAGAGATGTTTTATTTAGTTTAAAAAAAATATTCAGGATGGTTAAGATAAAGGGCAATGTATATGTAAGAAACAGCTGCCTGCACCTGGCAACAGGTCGAACGAGAGACGATATAGAGAAAAGGATCTGGCAACGACGGAGGGGAAAAAGGTCGGAACGGGAGAGAAGAGAGAGGGTGACGAAAAAGCCGGGGGTCGTGAAAAGTAGACACGGCTGAACGATGTATCGTAATCCTGTAACATCGCAATATACTCTTGATTTTAAGAAATGTCCCATATAGAAGGTATGGAATAAACAGTGGGACCAAATCCTGTCTGCAATTATTTTCTTGTCACAATTCGAACACGGTCGGAAAAGAACTCACGAGGTTACACTGGTGTCAGAAGTGCGATGCAATGGAGCAGAATTTAAATGAACAAAATATTTCAAATTGATCGGTGTTCGTACTACATAATTGTGAACAAGGTTCTAGTGGACATTCAGTTTGAAAGAAAAATTTTAACAAGGAAATAGAACCCTGCAGTGTATCTTCAAGTTGATGACCACGTGCATTCCGGGAATTGCCTTGCAGCAGTTTCAAGTGAAAAAACAAGACTTTCTTCATATGGAGTTTTACCATCACCTGCCGAGTTGGGATATGAACGAATAGATGTCGTATTTTTCTTCAGTTTCTGATGAATGGAGTCGTGATCTTAAAAGTGTTCAAGTACTGAAACAGCTTTCATGTCGAGGTAGGTGGCTATTGTTCCCCTAAGTTAAAATATTGTGTGAATATTTAAAAAAGTAATGGGATGCAGTCATATTTAATTTGTTTTTAAAAATAAAATAGAAAAAGCAGATATATCTGAAAAAAAAAGAAAATTTCATTGGTTTATGGCAATATTCTATGTTGTTGGATTATTGTGTAGATGAAATAAGAAAATTGTGTACTTATTTTACCTGGAAATGATAGGGTATCATTTTAAATGTTGTAAAATATGGTATTTAGAGTTCTAGTGTTAAACTATAATTTCTTTTTATCATCATTCTTTACTGTTTTGAAGTTGTCTCAAAAATTAAAATCTGGGTATAGAAAGTGTTTTGCATAACAATTCAGTTTGCAGAATTAAAAAAAAGAATTAGATTAATTTATCTTGAAATAATGGTTGCGAAAAATGTATGTTTGAGTGGGTGAAAAATATCCATTAAAAAATGTATATATGTATTTCAAGTAGACGGACTTTCTGTTAAAATGTTGTAAATAAGAGATTTTGTAGGTTATTTATGACTCAGAATATGGCATGTTTTTTTTTTTTTGAATATTATATGATAGTTTTTCATTTTAAGCAAAAGTGTTGCAATTTGTCAGTTAGTTGATAGTTTAATGCAATCTGACGTTATTTCCTTTGCTCGTAATTTAGGATGTATATGTATATTGGTTTTTGTTTCCTGCATAAGATTCTTCTTTTAATTAAAAAAAAAGAAACTAAGAGTAGATTTATGATTTGAGAAATAATTCTATGGTAATGTAGCTAAAGTATGTTGTTAATTGTGTTTTTTTTTTTGAAAAAGGTTCTGCGTTCTGATTAGTAACAAATAACTGTGTCGCATATAAGTTTTATTGTAAACATATTTCGTATTGTGTTTCTGAATTTGAGTACTCTTAGAAAAAACGAGTAGAATTTTTCTTGCTTGTTAAATATATAGTACTAGGTCATTTAAGTGTTTGTAGTTAAATTTGTCAGAAGATAATTTGGCATTAGGTTTAGCTTGATTAAAAATGGCATTTCTCGTTAGAAGTAAGAAAATTGACTTAATTCAATTAGCGGGACTTAGATGAGTCACCTGATCCGGCTATGTCTAAAATTGTTTTAAGGAATTTAATAATCTCTAGTAAATATTAGAAGGAGGAAGAGGCAAAAGATTTATTGGAAGTTATTACAGCCGAAAGATTAGAGACAGAACAGCAGCAAACACTAAAACGACAAGAACAATTATCAATTGAAAAATTACGCTTGGAAATAGAATTATCTAGGAACACTAATCAGAGTGCTACTCAAAATAATGGTCAAACCTCACGTGTAAAATCTTTAGATGAAATAGTTAAAATGGTTAGGCTGTCCACTGTAAAGGTACCCAATAAATCAGACGGGTGGGACTATTTTTCTAGTCTTGAAAAGGCTTTCGCTAGTGAAATGGTTAGCGACGAGTTAAAACCGAAGGTTTTGTTATGCATGTTAGGAGACAAAGTGTCAAACTTATTAGTTAACCTAGGCGAAGAAGAATTAAAAGATTACGAATCTTTAAAACAGGTTGTGCTCAAGGAGTATGAACCCTCACCCCAAAAATATGTTTAGAAAATTTTAGAAAGGCCAAACGTAGCTCTGACGAAACTTTCTCTCAGTTCGCGTCCCGTTTAACATCGATGTGGTTATACTACTGTAAGTTAAGAGGTGCGAATGATTTCGAGTCAGTTAATCAACTGATCGTAGCAGATAAAATGTTTGAAATGTTGGATTCTGAGACGGCGACCCATATTGGTGTGCTCCAAGGGGAAGAATGGTACAAACCCAGGGACTTAGGCAAACAATGTGATATATTTTATGCTTCCAAAGGGAAATCCTACGATAAACCTGAGAGAGCTAAATGGAATGATAGTGAAAAAGAGAAGTTTTAATGGTAGTTGGGGTAAACAGCAATTTGGGGAGAAAAGTCAGATAATTTTTCTTCTAGAAAAACTTTGATAAAGGTCAAGTAACTGAAATTAAAAAATTCGTTTGTTTCACCTGCGGATCAGATAAACATTTTAAGCGGGATTGTCCGAAAAACAAAGAGGTAGATAATAAAAGACTTAATGTAAATAAGGGACGGAAGGGACAGAATTGAAGAGATGGAACGGTCACTGCTACAGTTGATTTGCTAGGTAAAGTCATTCCTAGGGGGCTGGTGAAGACAAATTAAGTAAATTAGTGAAAACATCTATCAGTGTAGATGGGAAATTAGTCCATGCGTTAGTGGATTCTGGTACGGAAATTACTGTTATCAAGAAAGACTTAGTTCCTGGAATATCGGTTGAAGGAGCTTCTACGATTTATTTGAAAGGTATTTTCGGTCCAGCGGTTAAATGTCCTTTAGTATATGTTCCAATTGGTCTTGCTACCGGTGGCCAGGTTAATGTGGTGCACCAGCAAGTGTTATGTGCTTTGGCAGAAGTTTTGGTAGAAGACGTGTTGCTTCCACCAGAGGTTTTGATATGTTGGGAGGAGCCCAGAGTGAAGAGAATTCACTGGCTCAAAGCCCTCGGGACCCGAGGGTTGACTCAGGAAATGTAGATGAAACCGAGGTTTCATCGAGTATTCTGCCAGAGAAAGCACAGGAGCACATTGAGGATTCTCAAAGGAATATTACTTCATGTCGGAATGAAGTGGGAACATTGGGTACTAAGGAGGAGGAGGTGACCGCTGAGAGATGGATAAAGGAATCCTGGTGGCTGATAGCTTTCGTTCCGAACAGGAAGGTTGTGCCGAGTTAGCACTGGTTTGGAAGCATGCTAAGGAAGGCAGAGGAAACTACTATGAAGTAGATGGGTATCTATTTCATAGAGATAAAATACTCGGGGAGAGTATTGGGCAACTGGTAATTCCGAAGTGCAGAAGAACGGAGGTGTTGAGACTAGCGCATACTTCCGTGTTCAGTAGTCACATGGGTCCCAAGAAGACGCTTGAACGAATCAAGTATTCTTTCTTTTGGGAGGGTCTGAGAGCCGATGTGAAGAAATTTTGTGAATCATGTAAAAAGAGTGTCAGCTCACTCGGTCGGTTAGGATTAAAGACCGATCACCCATTACACCTGTGGCAAGGTCTGAATTGCCATTTCAGGTGGTGAATATGGATCTGATAGGTCCAATTGATCCGCCAAGCTCAAAGGGACATACATATATTTTATGTCTGGTTGATCAGCACACTAGGTGGGGCGAGGCTAGGCCGGTGACTAGTCTCAGTGCGAAGGTAACCCGTGAAGCTTTGTTAAAGATATTTTCGAGAACCCCGGGATTTATCTTTTGTTGAAAAGGGAAGGTTTTGTAGAAAAGAATAGCGCAGCATCGTGGGTCACGGTACTGGATTTGTGGAAGTGGTATTTTTGTCGTTCTCTCACGAAGAATTATGCCGCATGCTTTATGTCGTCTGAATTTGCATGACTAAAAAGTGAGGTTTAAGATTGAATACACTTCTTATGGATGTAATTTAACGGCTCAGGTTTTAAGAATGATAGAGCAGTTCGTTGTATCTCCAATAGTCGATATAGACATTCTGATGCAAATTTGAAAAGTCGTGTAAAACAAATTAACTTTGTATTAGAGTGGGTGAGATGGGTTGGGTCGGAAATCATACCGGCCAAAGGCAAATTAGAGCCGTAGGAAAGTTTTTACTGTGTACTTAATATGGATTTAGTGAACTCATTGAGCATTCATTCATGAGTTAATGAAATAAACATTGTCTAGATTAAGATAAAAACTGTAATGTATATATTTAGTGTTTTTTTTGTATAATGTGTTTTCTATGTTTCTGTTTGCAATCCCATTACAGTTTAGATCTTTCTGGGAACATAGTCACTTATTTCAATTGGGTGAACTATTAATATTATTTCATGTGTTTGTATTAAGGAACTTTCACTAGAACAATCATCAAGACTTTTGACTGTTGCAATTATTGTGTGTTCTGTTTGTGGATTTTCTGTGTCACGGTTTGTGAATTTTCTGTTCCTGGTGTCTGATATGGTAAAATCAGCCACAAGGGGCAAATTTTACTCTTAGGTGGGGCGTGTAAGGAACCGCTGCCTGCACCTGGCAACAGGTCGAACGAGAGACGATATAGAGAAAAGGATCTGGCAACGACGGAGGAGAAAAAAGGTCGGAACGAGAGAGGAGAGAGAGGGTGACGAAGAAAGCCGGGGTCGTGAAAAGTAGACACGGCTGAACGATGTATCGTAACCCTGTAACATCGCAATATATTCTTGATTTTAAGAAATGTCCCATAGAAGGTATGGAATAAACAGTGGGACCAAATTCTGTCTGCAATTATTTTCTTGTCACAATTCGAACACGGTCGGAAAAGAACTCCCGAGTTTACAGTATACTTCATCGTTTGCGAATGACAGCACAATCATATTTCAATAATGAGTAATGAAAGATTAATTCAAAAGGAACCCCGTAATTTTCAAGAAAATAGCAACACTGCAATGTTTTAAACATTATTTGATTATTGTATTATATAAAAACATTATTATATTACCTCTGTCTATATACATGAAAAAAGAAAAAAATAATAACTCTTTCCGTTTTAAATTTTCACTCCAAAAAATGTTTTTTTTGTTTCCAAATCTTATATAAAGGTACATATTTTTACGTGCGGCCCGCAAGACTATAATGTTTTTCCAAAGTGGCCCGCAAGGTCATTTGGGTTGACCACCCCTGCTTTATTATATATATCTCATACAAACTTCTAACTTTACTGTGCAATAATTAATACCGATATTTAGAATTTTGTCGAGAAATACATTAAAAAAATTGCTGTAGGGTTAAAATGTGCTTTATTTACTTTTAAACATTACTATATGTAAAATAAAATCAACTCACATATAAGAAATATAATTGCATGTTGATCATTACTAATAAATGCTCTCATAACAAGGGGTCCTTTGGCTAAAATTAATCATAGCTCTCTGTACACGTACATATAAATATACGTAACAACGATCTCATAGAATGCAGTGCAGTGTTAATATTACTGTTAATTTCTCTCGGAACTACAATATCAGGAAGAATAACTAACTATAGAGCATTCATTTCTTTCTTCTGCTATCTGAAGATTAATGATGAAGTCCAGATGATTGGAATGCGGACATTCCAAAGACGATTGGGAGGAATTTTGATCCCCATCTGTCCTAGCCTTCCAATTTGGAGAGGCGAACAATGGAAATATTCATCGTAATCGCAGTTTCCTCGTTTTAGTACAGCGATTCTTATTAGAGGATTATCTTGGGAATGAGCAGAAGAAAGAAGTGAAAAGAAAGGCGAATGATGATCATTATTTGTGAGCTCTTTTGAGAACCTATGGAACTCCTTACGAAAAAAAAAAAAATTAGTAATGCAGAATTTTACCTTATGAGGTAAGAAGTTAGAATCTTCACATTATTTATTTATTCGTTATTGTTAACAATATTATTCATTGATAATTGTTTTTCACATCTTTTGAAAGCAGCTGTTTATTTGGGAGAAGTTTAGTAATTACTAATGTTAAGTTTTGATTTTTGATAGTTATTTTGTCTATAATTTTCAGTTAATTAAAATTGTTAACAAAAAATTAATGTTATAAATTTTGTTTTCAGGAGTGGTCTTGAGTCGCCTAGTGGTCATGGTGGCGAAATGAGGTTTTTGGTATGAAATGGCATGCATTTTTCGAGTCGTGTTGCCCATTGAAGAGCACTGTCTTGAAGGGCTGATGCATGTTAAATCTGCAGTGTTTCAAAGTTTTCACGTTGGAATTGTGTGGAGGTTTGAACAGTGGGTGCAAATTCAGGTGTCATCCTCTACAATTGAAAGATGTTCAAAATTACTAAGTAAAATGAATATTATTTAGGCCAATAATGGAAATTCCATACCTGACTTTTTGGTTATTGAATTTAAAATAGAAAATCAAAATACTCATGACAACCCTTTTGGATAAAATATATCCTTCATACAAATAATGGTAAGTAATAGTCATATTTTTCGTTGCATAGAAATATTGTTTTAGTTTATAAATAGCGAAATGATAGTCTGATGTCACATAAAAAAATCAAAATCAATAATCATTGAAAGTTTTGCTGTATTGTAATGAATACAGCTATCCAACTAATTTTTTCTGCAATTATATTTATAAGAAATATACAAGGTGATGATGCTCATACATTTTGAATGAATCTTTCTTTTGTCAAATTAATACCTATATAATTATTGCTTTTATGCTCCATTTTATATTCTAATAATTTTATTTAGAGCTTTATCAAAATATGTTTACTTTCCAGTGTTATTTTATAGATGATGTTTATAATTTTTGTTTTATTTCCCTCCATAATGATATCGTTTTTGCAATTGCGAGTGAGTCTCTCTCTTGTAATATTAATACATTTTTGCTTTTATACTTCTCTCACTGTATATTCTAATAATTTTCTCTCGAGTTTTATCAAAAAGTACAAGTTTTCTTCCAGTTTTATTTTAAAGATGGTGCGTATTATATTTGAATCTATTTCTATTTTATTAATTTTATTAAGGTATCCGACTTGGTTGAAAAATGTTTTTAAGGTGTTTGATGTTAAGGCAATTATAAAAAAAAAGATATATAAATATTGAGGAAGAACAAATAATAAAAAAATCTAAATAAATTCTTAATGGTTTTTATAACATTTACTTTATCCAACTGATAAGAATATTTTTAATGTGTCTTTTGAAAAAAAACGGGATATCTCCAAAACAATCCAATCAAATTCAATGAAATTTATAACATATATCTTACAAGCCCTTTAGAGTGCACATACGAACGAGCACACTCTTTCTCTCTTTGTTTCTTCAATAATTCATACATAAGAATTATTTAAGAAATAATTCTTATGTATGAAGGAACTTTAACGTTGTCAAAATGTTCTGCATTTCTTTTCAGAGAAAATAAATTCTAATGATATTTAAAGCAAATATCTACTTAAAAATATTTTACAGAAATGCAGTAAACTTAAAAACATATTTATGTAAATTTTAGAAGCACTAACATTCATTATACAATATGTTGCTTTAAATTCTTTATCACAATTTATAACGTGACGTTTAATTCTATACACTTGATGTATTAGTAATTCTTTTTCCGTATGTAATATTTATGCAAATAAAGCACTCAAGAAAATCTTCAAGGATTTAGCACAAAACATGATCAGTAGCATAATATTTTACAGCTATAATCTATAGCTTTAAATGTATATTATCAAATCTTTTCATCGTTTTAAAACACAGATTGAATCAACTAGGGTAAATGCAGTTTACAATTACACAATAAGCTTTGGGAAACAAACGTAGCTGTAGTATTTCTACAAACCCAAATTATAAGTTTCCACAGTGGAAATTCATCGTTAAGGAGGGGTTGACTATATATCGAGGTGAAATAACGTTAATTTAAATTGGTTCGTTAAGTCCCAATTTTGTATATTATTGAAATTTCGTACGCGAGGTTGTATCTGTATATATGTTTTCGGTCTTACGTCATATGTTTATTGACCACTTTGTTAGCATTACGCAAAATTATTTTTTAAGAAACTTTTTACTTTTTATCACTTATTATTCAAAAGAGGTTAAAATATCACTAAACTGAAAAAAGAAACCGAAAGTAAGTCTAAAAATTAATTAATCAAAAATATTTTGCTTTTGCACTTAGTTTCTATTGCAAACTCTATTTTCTTCAGACCTTTTTCTGTAGCATCTTTTTTCAAATTTTGTTTTCTGGTTTATAATCAATAAAGAAGCTTATCTACAATCTTTTAGACTTCTGATTAAAATGTTCAACTTACAAGACTCTTGTAACTAAACACGTTTTATTGATTAATTTACTATTCTTCTTAAAGCATTAAAATTGATTCAGTACCTTTTGAATGACATTAAATGTGTTTACCATAAATGACATCTTTTAACGTAAAATGTTGCATTCATCTATGTTTTGTTCTTGATTGAAAATCAGATAAACTAACTTTCATAGAAACAAGTCTTTACTGCATCATTTAACACATTTGTTACATAAATGTTTTAAATTTTTTAATTTGAGAGACAGTTCGTTTGGGTGCATTATTTTTATTTCAATAACTATTTTTTCATTTTATTTATGGATTTCCATTACTTATATTTCAATGCAGAAATATAAGTACGTTCCACATTCCGTTTCTAAGTTGAGAAAGTTTGACTCAAACAACTTTGTTACTTCACTCATATTATTATCAGTACTTGGTTTCAATAGGAATAGGGTTATACTATATATAGTATATATAAAATAAAAATATATAGAATGTCTCTAATTGAACACAGTTTTTATTTTAAAAAATATAAATACAATATTTAAGAAAATGAACGAAATTTATTTATTATATATTTGCTTATATTTATTATGTATAAATAAAATATTATTACATGAAAGTTGAAGTACTCTGCAAATGTTTTTCAAGTGTATAAGTTTCTGGCTTATTGACAATAGATAAGAACGCATATTTTCACACATTTCTTACCCTGCTGTAGATACATTAACGTCGGAAAAAAATGAATAGTATGCATGAAATATTGTGAATTTCCCTCTTGGCTTTATATATGATGCTAGAAAGTATTCTATTGATATCCTTTAAGCTGTTTAGTGCTATCACAAGTGATAAATAGCAACGGAAAATGTATTACTTTCCTTTTTTAAACAGTAATCTTTCGTTAAAAAGCTAAAACAAATACTCTGCGAAACCCAATAAATCGTGTTGTATGAGATATAAATAATGTTTTAAACTTCTGCAGTGCTTATCGCCTTTTAAAAAGTTTTAAAAATAAACAGTTGATATTTTTGTTTGCTGTTTACAGTTTTCTGAAAAATGCATTGTTAAAAATTTAAGTAGCTAAAAATTATAAGAATTATCTCGCTTGGGAATATTAATAATACAATGAAACAAAATGCGGTGAATAATTTCTGGATCTAGATTTTCTTCGTGATAAAAGAAGTATATAATCATTTCGCTTTAAATATTACTACATTGTTCATGGGTTATTTTTGCGACTGTTCTGTAAAATTTATTGTTTTACTATAATGTTTATTTATCTGTGTTATTTACCTGACATGGTACAACTGGATCTATTGTTGTGTATATGTAAGTTAAAATTCAAAGAAAAGTTGTTTAAGTCGTTTGTGGAATAAAATATCCTACTACTCTTCAAAAAATAAACCTTAATTTGAATATAAATTATCCAGCTACTTTAAAATTTACAAAAGAACAACAACATCAAATAACACGTAAGTATATAACAAGCTAGCAAATTGTTGTTTGAGTATTAATGTGTGTGTGTTGCGTGTTATGTAAAATATATAGCCTTTTTCACTTTTCCATGCATGAATTCTATTTTTTGGGCTTAAAGACTAGATCAGTGATTCTCCCCAGGGGTCTATGACAACCCGAAAGGGGCCTACGTCAGTGAAAACATAATTTTGGGTCCATGAGGAGTAAATGGGGGTCTACGATAGTGCCTCTCTTTAAACCAGATCTTCCCTATAATTTTAAAAGAAAATTTAATCAACTGGAAATCAGATTTACCTATTTAACAGGTTTATTTACAAGTTTAATAAAGTTAATTTGCATTTATAAGGAGACAATATAAAATGTCTTAAAACAAAGACAGTAACTTCAGCATTTTTTGTCAGAATAAAGGTAAAGAAGTATAATTTTCGACGCCGCTAATTTTTTCCCCAGTTTCTCAATTTGTCACAGACAATCTGCCAGGGAAATGACGTTTTAATATACGTTCAGCATTTTATTCAGATTCTGAGACTAGGTTTGAGATTGCTTTGGACATTTGTAATACCACAGTTGGCAATGAATTCATGTGTTTACATTGAAACAAAAATGTCACACGTTACAAGAGCTGTGATGATCGGAATAGGCCCTAACGAAAATCCTAAATTTTTTTAGAAACGGTAGAAATTTTGGTTTTACAAAAGTATATCTGCTATTCTTCCCGAATTATGGAATATCTTGAAAAAGTTTTAAATTGTTTTTTTCTGTTGAAAAGGAGTTTCAGCGTGGTTGCCAATCTCCTAAAGAAAAAAAAAAGACTAAACACTACTAATCGAAACTATTTAGGGGTAAACCTGACAAGATTGCTGCCAAATGTTGAAAATTTGTTATTGAAGCACCAGATTCAACCCTTCTCCTTCTATATCAATTAAATTTTCATTTAATTTATAAACATGTGTTTTTTAAGTTATATAAAGATCGTAGATCTCTACAGTTAGAAATTAACATTTTCTAAAGTAAGTAAGTAGTTTACCACTGCTTTCAAACACACATTCAAGTAAAATTCAATATTAGGTATACAGGGATCTATCCCAAACTGAAAAGCATGGCAAGAGGTCTGACTATGAGACAAAAAAGTTTGGGAAACTCTCGACGAAATTATTTGAAGTTATTGCCAATGATAGTATGGCAAATAAAGGAAGAAAATGTTTTGTGTGTGTAGCAAATGTATTAAAAATTTAAATTTGGTTTGACTTGAAATATTGCCGCTTCAAAAGCTAATAGCTTCAGAATTTACATTTTTAATATAGATTCAGTAACGTGAATGACACGAGCTGATAACCATCTCTTCTAACTTTCATGCCACACCATGAGATGACTTTAAGAATTAATTGAAATGAAAGTTACCCTAATATTCCGTCTACCATAACAACATGTGGCTGCGGTAGTCTAGTGGTCAAGATCATAGCTGTGGCTGATGTTTCATGAGTTTGAGCCAAGTTTCGCTGAAGACACTCCTTGTAGAGGGGGCCGATGCACGTTAAATATGACGAGGTTTCAGCAACCTCCTGTTGGAGTGGTATGGTAGTTAGAAGAGGGAGGTGCTAGCTCAGGTGTCGTCCTCGCCCCTTGACCCAGATTCAAAATTACGAGGTCCACTGCCCATAGCTTTCGTGCTGCTACAAATTGCGACGCTTATATAATTCTCTCTTTTTTTGTGAATATCCTTTAATAGGGGAATGGAAATAGATCCTTTAATAGGGAATGATGCAATGAGAAAAATTATTGACAGAAAATACAATCCCATTAGATTTTGGCTTAAAGCAGCCGTTGACAGTAAATTGGGTTAAACGGTATTTGAAAACTAGAACTTTTGTGGAAGTGATAAATTTAACGTAACATTGTCAATGTATTTGGGAAATATTCCTTTGGATAATCTATAGGAATTATATGTTTTGAGAATCTCTGACTCTACGGAAACGGTTACAGAAAAGAAAGATTTATCTGATTTTAGGGAAAAAAAAGAAAATTCTCCCCGGAAAGGAAAATGTGATAAAAAGGAATTAACTTGGAAAATACAAGCAAAAATCATTAAAAAATTAAAATATGGTATTCTTTTGATGGTTATTAAAAAGGGGTCCTAGAGAGATGGAAATATATAAATATAATTGAGAATGTGCCTAAAACAAAATTAAACAATAAATTCGACCGGCTTTTGAAGCTTCTGCCTCTCTAAGAGGGAAACTCTCTTTGAATGAATAGCTACATAAGTGGATCAATTTGCTAAAAATGATTCCCAGTATTTTTTATCGTTTCATAATGTTTCCAATTGGAATTAATACCGATATAGAAAAAAACATTTTTAATGCTATCTATTGCTCCTAAAGACTGGAACTTTCTTAGATATTTTCTCCGGATTCAGAAGGATAGTAACTTTATAGACATTCTAGATTTGTGTTTGGGGGTAGTTCTTAAAATATTTGTTGAACATATCCTTAAAACGTCTTTTAGAACATTTCCCAGCTAAATGTAATGAAGTCATTCAGAGAATTAAACGATCGTTTCATGTAAACCAGGGGTGGCCAACCCAAATGACCTCTCGCGGGCCATTTCGGACGAAATTTACAATCCCGTGGGCCACATATAAAAATATATATCTTTATATTAGATTTGGATCCATTACAAACATTTGTTGGAGTGAAAATTTAAAACAGACTGCTATATTATTATTGTTTTCATTGTTTTTCATGTATAAAAACATTAGATAGTATAATAATAATAATGCAATAATTAAATAATGTTTAATTAATTTAACTGGTGAGATATGTTTCTCAACTCTTTCACTTGGTTTTTGCAAGTCAATCTCAATGCATGTGTATTTGCGTATCGTAATTGATATTGCAGATTTTCGTGCGTTAAGTTTGAGCACGATTTATGTTTGATAAATTTCTATTTTGAAAAAAAAAGAGACTCGCAGTGACAGAAGCAACGTGATAAAATAATAACAATTATAAGATTTATTTTTTACAAAAAAAAAAAAAAAAAAAAATTCTAAACAAAAAATTTTGTACAAAATTGTCAAATTTTGTAAAGTTGTAAAGAATCTCGCGGGCCGCAAAATTATTCAAGGCGGGCCACATGCAGCCCCGGGTCACGGGTTGGACACCCCTGACATAGACAATCTGGTATGTTGAGTTTATAAAACTAATGAGTTGCAATCTTCATTGAACAAGAATAATGTACTATGTAAGGGGTGTTTTAATTAGCGGGCTTTTGAAAGCAAAGTAAATTGTAAAAATATTGACAAGCATTCAGGAGATACATAAGTAATGAGAATAATATAGAATATAGACAATGATGTGTTCTGAAATGTGTTTCACGGATTTAGAACTGTTAACAGCCGTGGTAGCCTAGTGGTCAAGATCATAGACTTGTGGCTGGCTTGTCATGAGCGATAGAAATATCGATACAGACAAACCTTGTTGACCCGTTAAACGTATTGAGGCTCAGACAACCTTCCTTTGATGTGGTGTGGATGCTAGGAAAAGGTGGGTGCCAGGGGTCGAGTGTCCTCGTCCCTTGACCAAGGTTCAAAATTACGAGGTTCGTTGCTAACAGCCCTCTTGCAGTTTTAAAGTGCGATGTTAATATAACTCACTCTGCTCACCATAACGACATTTGGCGATATGAAGACGTATATATTTGACCCTCTGTAAATGATTTTCCCGTTCTTCTCATATTAAGGTTCTCATATTACGTTCGGAACCACGATTTTGCAAAACTGAACAAACGAATATTTTTTTGATATTTAGTGTCACTTATATAGAACAGAATACATGCATAAATATGTTTTAAAATATTATTACAATAAAAAAAATTACTTAAATGCTACTATATGGCAAAAAATGAACATATGGAAATACCTATTTTCAAAACATTTTGCATTATGAAAAATGCTGCTATGATAATAATATTTTGCCTACATATAGCTCACACCTGTAAACAGGGCCTGGAATAAGAGTATGGAAACATGTAACTTAGAAATGGATTTATCCTCAGAGAGAAAACTTTTAATAAAAAAAAACAATGTTTATTATTTCAATTGGTAGTAACTCTAAAAATAGAGGGGATTTCTTAAAATTCTTAGTTCAGGCTCTCTGGAGAAGTCTTAGCTATATTTGAGTAAAATATTATTGTTTTAGAAGCATTTTTCATAAAAGAAGACTGTTTCGAAAATAGGTAATTATATGTTATTTTTTTTCAAAAATATTCCACTTAAACAATTTTTTTATTGTAATAATATTATTAAAGCAATTTTATACATGTATTCTAATATAAGTGACACTAAACATTAAAAAAAATATTCGTTTGTACGCTTTTGCAAAAGCAAACACCTTTATCGTGCATGATGAAATATTCCAATTTTGCAATGTATGGGATATTTGTGTAATATACGTAATTTTATTATTTCGATTTATAAGTATTACTTCATTTCAAGAACTGCATTATTGCAACAAACTTCATATGAAATTGAGTTAAATGAATTAGCATGTCTTCTAAGAACTGTATATAATACTACTGGCAAAAGTCTGTGTAATAATGAACTATGGCCAAATAATAATATTGGAATAAGATTTCATAGTGTGAAAAATATACCACGTACATATCTTCGGTAATTAGTGAATGAGTGAATATTAACGTCACCTTATCCAGCTTCTCAAGGGCTTTTGGTGATGGACCTCTTATTTTTGAACCATGGCCAAGTGACGAGGATAAAACCTGAGCTGGCATCTCCCTCTCTTAACTTCTACACCACACCAAAGAGCTCTCGACAAATTTAGTGTGCCTCACCCTCCTACGTGGCGGGTCTTCAGCGGTACTTGGCTCTAATTCATGACACCTCGGCCACGAGTCGTTTACCTTGACCACTAGGCTAACGCGGCCACCTTCATTAATAATTAAAGTTAATAAAAATAAAAATATAAGGTGCAAATCATTGTATCATAATTTTGTATGAATTTTTTTAGTTTAATGAGGAATAGAATCCAGAATCCATCAACCACATCCAATGAAAGCTTTTGTACTGAGAGTTTAATGCAGTTCAAAATTTCAGATAAAATATATTACCTATACAATGGCTATCTTATTATTGTCTTATACTTTTTTATGAATTTAATTCAATTTGTTAACTCTGAAAACACGTGTACTTTTATCTTAAAATGGGTTTATTATCTAAATCAATAAATAAGCAACATATGTATATCCAAGAAAAACATATATCATATAAATCTTATGGTATATTTTAAGGAAAATATAAAGGAATTAATTCTTTAAGATTGGTTTCAAAAAGTCTGTTTCATAGTGTTTCTATTTGTCTCCCAAAAAATGTAAATACCTGCAATCCATTTAAAAAAGAGTTAGCACAGACAAAGAATAATGTTTTTGTTTTTATTTAAGAGAGAAAAAAGTTACTTGTCAGAAATTAAATAGCTATGATAAATAGAGTACCTGAGAATCTTTTAAGATTACTTTTTCATGACTTGTTATTTGCATATGATGTTTATTAAACATTCATTATGTATGTCGATTTAAGGGGACACAGTACGATTCAATTGACAAAAATCTGTCAAAAAATCAAATCTAATTTTTCCAGTCTAATTTAGTTTTTTATGTGCTTTTCCACAAACTAACAAAATTTGAAAGCTCTAAGTTTAAAAAGCGTAGAGTTCTGATAACTTTTACTTTTGTTTGTATTCACATCCCAATGGAAAATCAAAACTTTAAACTAGCTTACCCGTGAAAAATGAAATTACTTGTTAGTCTTAGCTTGTTCATCTTCATTTAAAATGCTAAGGCTTTTTTTTCTATTGTGCCTAATACTAGGAAATTTTTTTCACTAGTTGCTAATAGTACATGGAATAAAGGCTGGTATGCATTTTTCAATAATAAAACAATATTTATTTTGAAAAAAAATCCAACTGAATTTAGAATTTACACATTTTTTAAGAATTTTTCAATAAGCGTTCATAAAAAGAAATATTGTTCGAATGCTAATCACGTTATCATAAAACCTATACAAGTTTTATTATACATACTTTGACGTACTCGTAAATAAAATTTCATATATGCACGTCAATTTTTGTAAGAGTAGCTTTTTAAAATAACTTCATAAGTTTCAAGTTTTTCCCTAAAAAAATTAAATATTTAGCTTTTTATGAAATTTTAAGAACAAAACCTTTTTTTCATCATATATACACATGGAGGCAACCAAAAAATTACGACAATCGTTAAATTAAAAAAAAAATATGTAAATCGTGTGTACCATGTCTTCTTAAAAATCCAAATTAAAAAAAAAATCTTTTATTCAGATTCTTAATGTAAAACTTTGGGATTTAAAACTTAATGATATGCAGTATTGGTTGTTTATTGAACATTTTTGTTTTGATTTTGTTTTCTGACCTTATTTTGACAAGATAACGTATCTAAATTTTTAAAACTTTAAGCTATGTTTAAGAATATTTTAAAATAAAAATTATAATGATTTAATAAAATTTGAAATCTTAGAAAATATACATACATTTTACAAGCACATAATTTAAAAACAGTTTAAGCTTCACGTATACATTATTTTCCAGAAAAAAAAATGGTAATCAATGAAGTGGAATTAATGTGGTACGATATAATGAAATTGTGAAGGAAAAACAATCCAGTTATAATTTATTCTATTTATTGTTTCTTTTTTTTTTATCTTCGTAGAACAATCAGTTCCACAGAACTCTAAAATTCATTTTCATTTCATTCCTTTGACTGAATGCAAAATAAAAATTTATTTTGAAAATGGCCTCTGATATTGGTAGATACCTCGAAGGTTACGTAATTGCTCTTTCAGTGGAGAAATACTCGTATCACAATAAATTTATTACAAAGAGGTTTAAAAATCTCAGTTATTGCATAAAAAAAAGAGGTATTTATGATATATTAAATTTGATAGCTTAAAACGTCCAGCTGAAAGTAAAAATGAAAATGTTACCACGAAAGCGCATCTTAAGACTTTAAACGCAAGGCAACTTAAGAAGAAAGTGAAGTCTCTGATGCTAAGAGAAAATACGCCGACTCAAAAATTCATTGCATCGAAACCAGGAATGTATCCTTACACTGTAAGTAAAATCATTCATAAAGTTTAAAAGTTAAAACAGGTTTTTAATTCTGAAGTTCATATGCTTTTGCCAAAACATGTTGCTAAAAGAAAAACAACTTGTAGACAACTATATATAAAAACACCTAGTTGCTGAAAAATGGATATTTATGGCAATACTCGATGAGCCATGAGTATATTTAAGTGACTATAATAAAAGAAAATCGATTTTCTAATGTTTAACTGACGGAAAAGGTCGTACGAAATGGCTTCGTCAGTGCACATGAAAGTTCCCAAAGGATTCATGGTATTTGCATTATTTTGTTAGAACGGCCAATTAAAAATGAAAAAAAAGTCTATAAAGCAAAGACAAAATTAATTCATTCTACTATCAACAGAATATTTTAGATTTAATTTTTCTGAAGGAATTACAGCCTTATATGAAAAGACATTGATAAGTTTGAGTTTCATTTGAACAAAATTTTAGTCACACGTTCAAATCAGCTGCCGCTTATTCGGCAAAGAAAGAATCTGAAACATGAATCAAGTGTATCCCATTTGATGAAGTACCTGTAAAATATAATAACGCTTCTACAATGAACTTTTGTGCGTTTCCGTTTATTAAAACGAGTCTTAGAAAATGGCATCCAAAAACATTGAACTGACTTTAGGTAAAGATTTAAGAGGGATGGTGTGAAAATTAACATGGCAGTACTAAGAAAAAGTTTAATTTCATATCAAATTATACCCTGAGCTTTTGTCAAGAATCCGGGCTATCAGACAGAAGTAAATTGCTATAAAAAGTACAGCATTTGTAGATACAAATTAACTATCAAAATCTTTTTTATAAAATACGAGCGACCTTCTGTATTATGTGACTATCACGTCATATTAATTTATGAACCAATAGTCTAGAAACACGTGATTGTAATATCATGTGACTATGACGTCACATGAATTAAGCCCATTATTATACTGGATTCTTAAAATATTTGTGTTTGAAAACAAAGCAAATTGAATGTCATATGTCTCAAACTTTTTCTCGAGCTTCATAAAATATTGAGATTTCAAAGTCTCTATCTATCTCTTGGAGGTCATGCATAGTTAGTAGAATAACTGATTCACTATCGATGAATATTGGACTTCGGCTTCTGAATTTCAAGGAAAGATCAACCAACACTAAATAAATTTCAAAGCCTTGATTAAGGTGGGATGTAGAGAGTAGAGTTCAGCCCACGTATTGGCTTCATTATCCGATCCTGATTGAAAATTGCGAGATGTATTGACTGTGGTTATCGGATCTATGCTAAGCAAGGGGAACCATTGATAATACACTAAAATCAATATTTTGATACTCAGATATATAATGCGTAAAGTAGATTGTAAGTTTTATAAATGAATCTATTTTTTCTGTGTAAATAAATAAGCTAGTTTCTTAACGATGTCTCTATAATTGAATGAATTAAATTTTACTTGAAACTATTCAGAAATCAATATAACAGGTGTTTTGTCTTTTAAGAAATCAATAAATAGTAGATTGCAGTAATACGTAATAAGAAGGTGAAATATTTATAAATTTTAACATTGAATTTTAATGATAAAACTTATCTTAAAAAGATTTAAGATGCAGTTTTGAAGCATATTTCAATTTAGTAAGGAATTGAAATAATACATGTTTTGTGACTGATTACTGTTCTCTGGTATATTATATATATCATCTAGAAGAAATATCCAACTTTAGGTTTGTTCTTTACTGTGTTATCTGAAGTTATACTTAAGTGATTAAAATATATATGTAATGTTTCTAATAATTTGCGATCACAATATTTATTTCTTATTAAAACACTGAACCTACCACGACGGGGAAAATGGCTTTGTGTGAACTTTTTTGTTAGAAGTTCTTGGAAATTATATTAACACTCTGCCATCTGAGTTTACTAATTTACGAAAAATATGCATATCAAATGTATTTTCAATTTTCGCCTTACTCTTGCTGTTATTTTTACCGAGAAATATATTTTTAATTTGGTTTATCAACTGCAAGGGGTCAATTGACTTGTATAATTATTTATATGAAATATATTTTGCGCTTGGATGAATGTGAGAAAAAACCATTGGATTATACATTTTTGCTTTTTTTATGTAAGTTTCAAGAAAAATATTCATAACTTTCAACAACCTTATTTTGTTGTACGTTGAATGCAAGTTCATTATATTCCAAGTTTTGCATAATGGCTTTATGTAAATCATTTGGGAAAGTAGTTTAATATGAAAATTACAAATAGTATTAAAGAAAAACGCAGATTGAATGTTTTAAAGAAATAAGACCGTTATAATAGAAAACTCATTGATAATGTACAACCAAGTGTTCGCTATATCCAGGGTTTGGTGCATAAGATGATATTTTTTGTTTGAATATTACAAGCAAAAATATATGAATCGACTATATATCGATATATATTTTGAGTATATATAGTATATTGAAACGCGTCTGCTGCTTCAAATCATTCAGATATGCAGAAAAAAAAGAACGTTTCAAACAAGGTATTGCAAAGAAAACAAAATACAAAATGCTTGCAAAAAATGTGTATTCCGAAGACTTTTTATTTTCGTGAATAAGGTTTATATATTATTTATTTCCGAATCCCCTAGATTTTTATGGTTATTTTAATTTTATTATTAAAGGAGAAAAAATTGTTTTTTAGAAAAAAAACAACATTTTATTCAAACACTGAATCGAACAAAAATATTTTTTTTCCTTGCTATATATTTATCTTAAAAATGTAGAAATAGGTATGCCTGAAATGTTAGAAGGTTTATTGTTAAAGAGATATGTTATAAAGAATACCTTTAAAAAATTGATTAAATTCTATGCAATAAAAACTGATTATTAATATTCCTAGTATGCTGTTTACTTAAGAAGATTTCTTTGACCATACATTATTAATATTTAAACACCAAAAATATAAATACTGTTCTAAAATGAGAAAACACACACGTGTGTTTTATTTTTTACTATCACATTAACCCTTAACCTCTCTACCGATGATACTTATAAGTACCACTCATTTAAAAAAAAAATTCCACAGAATAACCATTTTTACAAATACTCTGACGATACTTAGCAGGAATATTCTTTTAAGTCCACCCTTCCAAGATATATCGCAGCACGGGTTCTATGATGAATATTTTAACGGAGAAGGTGAATAATTTTATAACAGGAATTGCGTTTTCAGCTGACGGCGTTTTCAGTGGGTCGTGAAGATTGTCCTTTTTGTTCAGAAAAACTAGTTAATGTCAAAAGGTAAGTGACTTATTTTTTTTGTATGTTAATGAAGACATTAGAAAACGATTTTACTATTTATTTTAAGTGAACAGTGTATATAATTAATTTTACAGTTGAATATATTTAATTAATAATTAGCACTAACGGATTAAATTTCCCAATGTTGAGTACTTTGTTTCCGTATATCCTATAATTTTTTGAAATAGTGATTCAAAAAAATATTGCATGAAAAATACTGCAGTATACGGTAGATAAGGGGTTAAACTGAACTTACGAATATAATGCAAACGCATAATTTAAACAAATATTTGAAATGCAATAGTATAAATTTTAAGTACAAAATAACATGTTTTTTTCTTTCTTTTAATTAATTTAGATTTAAAAACATATTACCTTATATTTTCGGTTTATAACGTACACCTATACTTCAAAAATGCACATTTCTTAAGAAGAAATCAGAAATGTACATTTGCAATGCTCTTATTTTTGAAGTCTAGACGTAGTCTAGGAAAATGGACAATAAAAGCATGAGTTGAAATCAAACCTGACATAATTAAATAACAACTTAAAAAAATATAGTATATCTAAAAATCAGGTTGGGGGATGGAAGATGATTATTTATGTATCAGGTAACATTGATGGGAAAAAAATGAAACACACACAGAATTCGATGATGTGCACGAAGATAGGAGGGAAATAGAATATGCCAATTTTTTTTAAGTTATCCAATAAGGAAATTAAATAATATATGTCATTTCATTTAAATAAACAGTATTTAGTTACTTGTAGAAATCGAATTTTTTCAGTGCGCTCATCAATTTTATTTCTAAAGCTTTAATTTTTATATCCAGTATATAACACAATGCGTAAACACTGATCTCTTAATTGTTGTGTTAAAACGGTGTATTATGCCCCTGTTTATTGGGTTTATCTAAAAATAATCTGTTAAAGTCTTAGAATTCCTTAAATAATTCCTTGAATAATAATACTAATAAACAATCTGTATGAGCCTCTTAACATGTTTTGTGTGTGTGAAACAAAAATATTTTAAACTTCACAGAAAGAGTACACCCGAAGTTTTCATGATTTTTTAATATTCTAACTTCCAAACTTTAAATCAGACTAATTGAATAGTTTCTTTTCATTTTTTGCTTGGTTTATAGAAATTTGTCATGTGCACGTTCGCATAGAAAAAAATTCCTTATTGACATTGCATCAACTTGTTTCTTTCCAAAACAAATTCCTAGTTACGACAAGGGTCTTAAATCAATATCGTTTAAAGAGAGACTAAAATTGACAGAGTTTTGGTACAAAAGCTCGCTTAGTTTGTTAGAAAAGATTTTCTCCACCTTTCAAAGGATTCTTCAAATATTTATCATGTTAAGAAAAACACGTATCTCCACAAAAAGCAATCAAAAGGATTATATTCGTCTCTACTTATTCCGTGATTTTATTTTTCTACGATAAGAAATCAATCCATAGATGAGTGTGTATCATCTCTAATGTTGTTTTACTGTTATTTTAGATCAAATGAAGGCTATTATTTACAGACCTTTTTTATTTAGGATGAATTACTAAAGTTGTTTGGAGAAGCATTTCAGTATTAAAGAAATTTTTTATTGTAGTTTTTATTCATTGTGGACAGAAATATACATATTTCAGATATTAGAAGGATCTCTCTCTCTCATTATACTTCTATTTAAATCAGTGCTTCGCAAACTGTGGGGTGCGCCCCCTGGGGGGCGCGAGCATATCGAAAAAATAAAAGATTTAAAAAATAATTAGTTTACTGGAATGACTTAAGGGGTCACAGGGGTGTTAATCTTCTATTTTTTCGAATTTTCGAAAAAAATATATGTTGTTCCTCATTTTCTTTTGAACATTTTGATACCAACCACGTGATAAAACTATAAAAACGAAAGTTATTCGAAAAATTCCAAACAGCAATTTAGTAATAACAATGTTTAAATGGCTACATGCCACACCCACTTATTTTTGATTTCCGCATACGTTTTATTTTTCTGTTTTTAAAAAGCCTCATGAAATATTTTAAACACTTGCTTAATTGAGAAGGAAGCTTGCAACTCAACACACACTTTTTTAATGTGTTTTGATTCTGTTTTGGTAATGCTAGCACGTTTGTTTGAAATAACTTATCGAAATTCAAAACAGCGTTGTTTAAAACCGTTTATCAAAATTGAAAATTCTCGATTGAAATGGAAAATACTCATCGTAGACCTTCGTCCTAAGAAAAGAAGATTTAGAGGGAACCAAATCATGAAGGTATGTTCTCATACATATGTTGCAGAAAGGAGAGATAAAAATGTGTGCTTCCAGTAATAAAATCTCAGGATATCAGACTTCATTAAAGTCAAATCTTGTTAAGGTAAGTGAAAACTCTTCAAAGGATATCGTATTTTTTGATTTTATTTCAACTTTTAGCTCTATTTTATCAGTATCATGTTGTTTAAAATGTCATAAACCATTAAAAATTAATGAAAAGTCCACTCGTGGTTTATGTTCGAATTTTGAAATACGTTGTAAAAACTGGGAGTGTTTGTACTTTTTCAAGCTGTGAAAACACTGGGAATAAAAATAATGCTCCAGAAATTAACAGAAGATCTATTTTAGCAATGAGATGCATAGGCCAAGGTTTAGAGTCATTAAAAACCTTTTGTGCTGTAATGAGTCTTCCTAATCCTGTTGAACAAAAATCACATGATGTTATTAATAATTAACTTTCACGTGTTATGAAGGAAGTCGCTTAAGAAAGCATGAAAATGGCAGCTGTCGAAGAATATTCTTCGTCACCTGATAACCTTTTTACGGTAAGTGGTGATGGTACCTGGAAGACGAGAGGACATTCATCGTTGATTGGAGTATGTACTGTAATAGGGGCCGAAACAGGTAAGGTTTTGGATAGGGAAGTGTTGTCCTCATTTTGCAAAGGATGCGACAGTTATAAAGGGGTAAAATTTGGTATCAAGTACAATAAAAATGGCAAAGAGCGCATAAGATTTCATGTAGAAAAAATTATTCTGGCTCTGCTGGTAAGATGGAGGTTGACGGGATGTTGAGGATTTTTAATCGATCAGAAAAGCTTCACAACCTGAAATATTCGAACTACATAGGAGATGGCGACACAAAAACATTCAATGCCCTTTCTGAAAACAAGCCATACGGCGATGACTATCTTATTCAGAAAATAGAATGTGTAGGCCATGTGCAAAAGAGAATGGGTACAAGACTTATGAAGCTTAAATTAGTATATAGTAAAAAAGGAATTATCTGATGGTAAAACTATTGGCGGTAAAGGTAGGTTAACAGATAGTTTAATTGATAAACTTGAACATTACTATGGTAATGCTATTCAATGCAATTCTACTAGTGTAAAGGAAATGCGGAAAGCCATTTGGGCTGTTTGGGGTCATTCTTGCAGCACTGATGATGAACCGATACACTGGTTTTGTCCTACAAATCCAAATACATGGTGTAAGTATAATGCCGCAATTAATAATAATTTACAAAATTATAAACACAAACCCTCAGTTGCTAAAGCTGTTCAAGATGTAATTAAGCCTGTATTTGCAGACTTATCTCATCCGGCACTCCTGAAGAAATGTTTAGGAGGTAAGACACAGAATCCTAATTAAAGTTTAAATTCATTAATTTGGAAGTTTTGTCCCCTAAGACGATTGGTTCTAGGCTTCAGATTGCAGAGATTGCTGCAAATCTAGAAACCAGTGTTTTTAATGATGGAAATCAAATACTTATTACTATTTTAGAGAAATTTGGCTTGAAAATTAACAGAAATGTTTGTGTGCCCCTGGCTGAACGTGACAATCGTCGAATTTTTACGTCAAGACAGAGGCTTTAAGAATCATCTTTTGAAGCTCGCAGAGCCAAGAAAATTAAAAAGAGTAAAGAAATTGAGCTGTTTCAGGAACAGGAAGGTATATATTTTTATCCTGGAAAATTTTAGCGTGTAAGTTTTAGGATTTATTTTCTCAAATTCAATTTTAAAACTTTAAAGCCCTTTTTCTCAGTTTGTGTTTTTTTCAATTACGCGCATTGCGTTTCAAAAACTATCATACTTTGATGTATAAAACTTTACAGAATTATAAATTCTATCATAATCTTCAAATCCTAGCTATTTATAGTATTATAAATTATTAATTTTTTGAAATATTTCAACAAAAATTGAATTTTTAAAAAAAAAAAATTTAAAAAAATGTATTTTTATTTTTAAAAATATTATTTTTTTATTTTATTTTTATAAGATAAGCTAGCATGTAATAAGGATATATTTGACTTTATAAACCAACTTATTGCTAGTAATTAGAATTATTATTGCAGAAAATATCATGCGCGTCGTAAAACTCACTATTTGTTTCTTACAAAAATTTTTCTTATTTTTATGTGCTTATTATTTTTAAAATTATGATTATATTTTAGATATTTTATACTTTTTTGAAACTTTATTCCTTTATAAGAAATGTGTAAAAGAATCAAATTATTTCATTTTAATCTCAAAGAATTATTTCTAGTCGAAAATTGTTTGTATTTTGTGCTCTCGAAACATTTTCAACACCCCTGTGACCCCTTAAAACAAAATACTTTCAGACATAATAAAAAATGCACTTTTACTCTGATATAATTTATAGGCGATATTAAGCCATCAAAAATAAAAACTTCTTCAATACCTAATTAGCTATCTTTAATCCTATAACCAAATAAAAAAAAACTTTTATTTGATTTACTGTCATCCCGTGATGAGAGATTTTTTTATTACGCTTTTTTTAACCTAACATACTACTCTTTCAGAGAAAAACCAGATCCCGGACCCAGAATCGAAAAACTTTAGGAATATAAAAAATTCATCACTGTCATTATTTTTGAAATACTGCACATTATAGCTGTAGTCTGTTTGACCTTCTAAGTTATTGGTACAGTTAGTTATGACCCCTCTCTTACGTGTTCTCTGTTGCACTTTTTTTCATGCAAAAGAGTTTTATGATATTTGGAAGACCACGGAGAGCACACACACACACTATCTCATGAAGGATTACTTGGCCAAGACATATTTTTATAAATATTCTCAATGTATAAAGCGTAACGAAAAACGTTTCACACAATTTTTTAGCAGTAACATACATATTATCATAATGAATATACTTTTTACCCGGAAGTGGTCGCGCGGGACACACAGATTACGAAATCGTTAATTCTGGCAAAACTGTTTATTTATTACCAAAGAAAAATTGAAAAGTCCTTGAAAGTAGGCAAGTAAACTTTCTCTTAGCTAAATTATTCACTGGAATCATGATTTGTATCGTGTACAATAAAATAATTATAAAAAAAAAGGATTGGGGTGACTCAATAACCCCGACCATACCGAGTGCGCGCCTGCTTCCGGGTTAAAACATGTTGAAGTCTTTTCACTTTAAATATTAAAAATAATACAATTACTCTTCATCGATATTTTATATTGATCATTATTTAACATCAGTGGCGCACACAAGGGGGGGGGTCCGGACCCCCCCCAAAGCCCTTGATTTTTTCCGATTGATTATAATTCTAAGTTTATAGTACGCAAAATTTAATTAAGTATTTGTTATTAATGATTAATTTTATTAGTTAATGCTAATTATTTATTCAAGAATTAGTTTTTTACTGTGTTTTGTTCCCGAAAATCGACAAAATCAAAAAGAACCTGATACAAGATTGGTGAACTTTCGATCCCGGACCCCCTTGAAAAATTCCTGTGTGCGCTACTGTTTAACATCAATTATAAATGATAATTCTGTGAAGCTTAAAATTACAATTCGCTTAAAACTAATTATAATTTGAGCAACGATTTAAAAAAAAATCATTTTACGTTTGTGTAAACATTGTCGAGCACTTGGCTTTGCTTCCCTTACAATTCAGCTATTATATCAATAATGTTTTATTTTCTTATAAATGAACTGGAGCAAAGAGCGGGCACTTCAGCCGGTATACTTTTAATGTATCAGTGCTGCACAGAATATTTTATAACTAATTAATTAATACTAAATTAAGAACAAGTTTAATAAGTATTAATGGCGTCCATGAGCTTGTCTTGGAAAGCAAAGTTTTTATAAGGAACGCTTATTATTAGAAATTGACCCTCTGAGTTCTTTTTCTATATTTAGCAGATATCTATATTTTGTCTTCTAAGCAGCTACCTCATTTTGTAATATTTTCAATTTAAAAATTAGAGAAAGGAAAAATAACATAATAATTATCCTATTATTTTATTTATTTATTTATTTTGCTTAAAAGTAGTATACAAAATTTAATACTTATGTTACTAATTGGTATGGTTTATAATTAAGATCGCCTATTGTAACTTTAGCGTCAAAATACATTATTATTGCATTCAGTACATTATTAGTGTATAAGGGGGGCACGAAAAAAATTGTGATCGAAAAGGGGGGCGCCAGTATTGAAAGTTTGAGAAGCACTGATTTGAATATCTATTGAAAACCTAACTTACCTGAAAGATTTGAAGTCAAAATATGTTTTAGTGAGCTTGTATGTGGATATTTTTCTATATTACCGAAAATGTACGCTTTTCAAACATGTTTAAGGATTTTTTGTGATATACCCGTAAGCACAGAAAGCTTACTAATAATGAATAAAAGTAAAATATATCTTCAAAAAAAAACTTCTAAAAATAGAGGTTTTCATAAAACGCTTTTGTTTTAAGGAACTTGTATAACTTTTACGGGAACTGAAGACCAAGCGGGCTCAGGGTAAAAAGGAAGATTATATCAATTCTGGCAAAAAGTTTTAAAAAATTTTTCTATCTTTTAGTTAAGCGAGGGATTGTTAATTTGTGGAAATTTGGAAGATCGACACACTCCATTCCATCATTAGTTACTGTGATCACTTATTTCCCAATTTATAGAGGATTTTTTGACTAAAGTCATTATACATAACCGAGTTATTAATTACTGTCACAAATCCAACAAAAGATTTATTTGCTTGTGTAGTTCAAATAAAAGTAATTTCAGTCGTGGTTTGAGAAAATTGTCTCATAACTTTGATTTTAGTCAAAAAAAATCCATAACATACTATCTTAAGCAAGTTTTTCACAAACGAATTCCCATTTAATTAAGATTCCAAAATGATGGGAGGGGGGAGGGAGGTACAACCCTTAATATTTTCCTTTATACAACAATTATTGCCGAATTTTTTTATTAGCGTAAAATATCTTCATTTTAAAAGCAATATAACAACACAACAATACACGTGTCCAATTTAACATTCTGAGAAAGAGAAAATGAGAACACGTGGAGTAGGCAATATAGTAGAACAGATTCCAACGGAAAGCTGACCCGTCCTGATTTGCCTTTTATCAATTTATATATATATATATATATATATATATATATATCTTTATATATAAAAATATTCTGTGCGTGTGTTTGTCACTGAACTCCTCCTAAACGGCTGGACCGATTTCGATGAACTTTTTTGTGTGGGTTCAAGTAAATTCGAGAATGGTTTAGATTCACAATTCGGTCCGATATCGCAATTAGTTAAAAAGATATTAATTAAAAACATTGAAAAAACACAACTCAACATTCACCTGCATTGTTATAACAATGCTATTGTTATAAACAAGTAATATAAAAAAAAATTTAAAATCAATTCCTACTTAGATCAACCAAGAAAAAATTTATTTCAGCTATTTTTTATTAAATAGTTGCAATTAATATAAATATGTATAAACATATGACAGAATCACAACATTAAGTGGTAATTAATTTTTATTAATTATCATTAAAGTATCGTATTGTCATCCAAAACAATCGTGTATATAAAATTTCCTTTCAACTGAATGCTTTAACACGTGAGAAAAAACCTTTTCAAATTTTGACATCAGTGTCGCCAAAAGGGTGGTTAAATTATTACATTCAGATGTAATTTGTGTTTGAAGAATTTTGAAGTGTACTGAAAAAACTATACATTCTCCACATTTAGTATGCAATTGAAGTGAGTATTTTACAGGATTTTCTATTAAATTTACACATGCGTTGACAACAATTGTCCTAACCTACAAATCTATTTGTGTAGCTAATTGAATACACACATTATTAAACTTTTTTTTTTATTCAAAATTATTTCTTATCGGAAATAGTTTGTGAGTGTGTTTCACTTCTAAGCAACCCAGAAGTATAAAACTTGGCACATAATTACTATAGGTCTTAATGATGTGCACTACGAAGAGTTTTTTTTTGAAATTCGCCATAGATTTTTTAAAAATTAAATTTTTAAATGATTTTCCCATTTTTTCTTCAACAACTGGATTTCAATTTGTTAATTTGGCAACAGTCATTTTTGTTTTGCTCTTATTATATTTGATTTTTTCAAACCATTTCTGCAAATGGAATTTTTGAATTTAAGATGTGTGTACAGGACAACGTCTGTCGGGTCCTCTAGTATATATATATATATATATATATATATATATATGCATAGCATTTGTATGAAAATGTAAGTATTAGTGTTATTAATCTTGTTACTTTTTTAGATACATAGATGACTTAATTATTTTTAGTAATATAGTAGACTTTGTTCCTAGCTTTAATTACACTATCCCCACTATTTAAAATTATTAAAAACTAATTATAATAATGATTCAGCTATGGGACCTTCAACTAAACGTTAAGAATAATTTGCTATTAAGTAATATTTTTGATAAGAGACTCATTTGATTTTAACATTATAAAAATGCATTTCTAGGGTAGTAACTTACACCTATCACTATATATTTAGAAATAGTATCTTAAATTTTATAAAAAGAAACAATGATTTAATTACTGATAACATTTTAAAACATAGTAATTTTGTGAAATATTGCAATAATTATTAAGAATACAATTATACAAGTAAATTTATTTTTAAATATATTTCTATTTCAAATTAAATATATTTTTAACTTAGTTCAATATTTTATGTAAAATTTCTTCTATTTAGTTTATTTAAAAAATTAAATATTTTAAGCGCTTATTTTAATTGCAATATAACTTTCTAGAATATAATTATCGAAGTAAATTTACTTTGAAATATATTTCTATTTGATATTATCTATTCTTAACTTTGTTCATTATTTTATTTAAAATTTCTTATGTTTAGTTTATTTTAAAATATATTAGTGGTTAGTTTAATTGCAAAATAATAACTGTCCAGGTGGCGTCACGGTTTTTTCCTTCTTGTGTTGATGTTCCAATCCTTTAAGTCATTTCGCGTAGGATGTTAACGTAGAAGGTTGACTTTTGATTTTTTCAAAAAAATTTTATTTTACATTTAAGATTTTATCTTAGTTTTTTCTATAAATTTTTTTTTATTATTCATCCCTTCGAGAGATTCATTTTTGTTCTCTTTTCATAATTTCATTTTCCTATATTGTCATCATCCACATGGTAGAAATAGGCTTAACTTTTCAACATGGCTCTATTTTTTTTTGCTATTATGTCGAAAATTTCTGCTGTACGGAGAAGGTTGGACCATAAAGCATTTCTAATTCTAAATCGCTGGCCTTATTCAGCAACAGCTTTAGAAATCATAATAGGTCTCCAGTTTAAACGAAAGACTTTTTTGTATCTACATTTGCTGTGTCTTGTGAATTCTAATTTCTTCCTTCTTTAGCATTGTAGGTTCTAGAACTTCTTCACTTTTATATTTTATTATACTATATATATAAATATCACAAATATTATCCATTTATACGCTTTTACAAAATCATGGTTCCGAACGTAGTCGGATACATTAACACATTTTATGGTGGTCATAAATCTTTAACTGGTTTTATTAGATTCTAACTCACTGAGAAGAATATATTTCTGGACGTTTCCTCCAAGAAATGCAACCTTTAACCCCCATTGCCCAGTTCACTAGAAACATCTTCGATATTCACTTTTACTTTCAACGGAGTTGTCCCATGTCCCCGTGTTCTTATAAAATAATGTATGTTTAGTATTACTTTTGTATGCTTTAAATTATAAAATGCCTTTAAAAATTCCTTAATTTTAGTATAAAATTATTTACTTAATATTTAAAATATTGTGCATTCTTCGATATTTTATTTTCTTGTTTTCCTTGCAGCTTTTTTTTCTTTTATGATGGGTGAGATACATAAAATAAGCATATATTAATTTTAAAAAAAAAGATGTAAATAATTACTTTTTTTAATATACAGTGTTTATGAATTTAAAATTTGTTTTATGTGGTTTATAAAGTATATTAAAAGATGAACCCCTCTATATAAAACGAATTTTCCATGTAACGAACTTTTTTCCGGGATTTAGCGACTTTGTTATATATAGAGGTTCAACTGTACCTTAATAAACTCATGATTCACAATATCATCAAAAAAGTACCAAAATACCTATAGCCTATAGCCTGAAGCCGATATACACCCCTTCCCCTCAAGAACACTTTCACTACCATGGTTCACGGTTCCAACTAAATTCTTATGATTAAAAAAATTCCTCGTTTTTTTTTTCTTCCTCTAACTATTATAATCCTGTGTGAACAAAATATGTTGATTTTGCTGTCAATGTTGATTCTTCTGAAACTTAATGTTCTAAAGTATTAATATTTATTGGTCGAAAATATGAAATTATCTGGAAAATTGCGTGCGTACGAAAACTTTTGAGAGCCACAGTACATATATATTTTTATTTTTGACGAACTTAAAGAATAAAAAAAAAAGGTTTTAATATATATTTAGATTGAATATATATTTATAATCCTGTATATTTATAATTTATAATACACGGAAAAATGCTGATTTTTTTCCTTTAAGTAAAATTCTGGAAATTCAGCAGCAGCATTCTTCCTACAAATTTCTGAAATATTCGATCAATTTTAGGAGCCACCATATGAGCATAATTTCAAGCATTTTGTGTACAAGACGTTTTTTTCGTTTAATTTTATCACTCAGTTTTTGAACCGACTTTGTGGTTCTCAGTATTAGGAAGAAGCAATCTTTGATGGGCAAACATATCCGATATTATATTTAAGTTATTAAAGTTTAAAATTATTGTTCAAATGATTAAAAATTGAACAATAAAGTTTTTTCATACACAATTTAAAATCTCCTAACAATTTTTTTAGCTTGAGGAATCTTTAGGGCTTTTTTTTTGGTTCCCCAGGGTTCCGCGCAACGCAGTTTGAAGACCACTGATGTACAACATATTAACACACATAAAATATATAAACTCGCCCCAAACTACTCTATTTATGAAAAAACTCAGACTGTTTCCATGGAGATTACAAATAAGCTTAAGGTATCCGACTACGTTCGGAATCGTGATTTTAAAAAAACGCATAAATGGATAATTTTCATGATATTGAGTGTCATTCAGATTAGAATATATGCACAAAATTGTTTTAAGGACATTTTGACAAAAAAAAGTTTATTTAAATATAAAATTTTGGCACAATATTAACTTAGAATTAAGGGGGAAACCAGATATTGCGAGATATTGGTATTGCGAGGAATATGCACTTGAAACAACTCTATATTCATTTCCAAAAAGATTACATTTCAGACAAGGTAGTTTGATTGTATATACAGGCAGGAATCAGAATAGGAGAATATGCTGACCTTCATATCATTCGGAATGGTAATTTGACGGCTTTTAAAGGTATGCGGATCAGATCCTGAGATCTCATATCGGGCACTGCACTCATTGATGATTTTCTTTAAATGCAGGATACTGCCAGACCTCGTATTACTAGTCTTGTGGAGAGCTTTATTGAAGTTAAAACCATAAAAAATATGGAGTGGCTAGCATGCTCTCCTGATCTTATTCCGATCAAGCGTGTCCGTGTACCCATACAGTACACAGACGACGCAGTACTTAAAGACCGAGGCATCCTTTTACTTGGAGAACAAGAGGATTTGACTTCATCAAGAGTGGAACAGTTTTCCTCAAATTTTCTATTTGATAACTTTATCGCATCTATGCAAAACAGGTGTGGGGTCGGGATGGCGATCTGAGATCTATTAATTGAAGAATCGATTTCTTCGGCCAAAAAAAAAGATCTTTTAAATCGATATGTAGCATTGAATCGATTCATCCAAGAAAATAGGCATTCGATTTTTTTTCTGTTTTGGTAAAAATCATAAAATTGTTTACAATTATTTGTACGTGCTATCTCTAAAACCTGTTACATTACGGTGTTGGTGGTTAAATGATTAATTTACTGCAGGAACAAAAAAAAACTACTTATCATCACGTTCACTCAATAGCCATGATGTATATGAGTATCGTTAGATCATCGGTTTCTTGTGAACGTCTTTTTTTCGGTTGTCGGCAACATCGCAAGTGATGAGCGGAACCACTTGGATCCCAGTAGATGTGACAGAATGTTGTTTTTAAAAAGCTTAGATATTAAGCATTGGGAACTGTAAGCTATATTATCCATTTCTAAACTGTTTAATGCAACAAATACATTTAGAAAATAAATGTCTTATTTTATATCTGATGCTTTCATATGGAAATAAAAAGAATTGTAAATGTAGAATTTCCTTAACTAAAAAATTTGCTAATTTTACTGATAAGAGATAGTTTATTATGGTATATTTCTTGTCTATATATATAAAGAAGAAAAGCGACTCACTGACTGACTGACTAATCACGATGCCACCGGAACTATTAAACCTAGAGATTTGAAATTTGGTATGCAGGTTCCCTTCAAGGAGTAGACATCAGCTAAGAACGGATTTTGCAAAGATTGAACCCAAGGGGCGTTACGGGGTTTAAGGAGTGTTATAGATAATTATTTCCATTATTAAACTGTTAGATGTACAGTCTTGAAACTTGGTACACAGATTTCTTTCATAAAGTAGAGATTCCCTAAATAATGATTTTTACGAAAATTGAACTCCAAGGGGCATTGAGGGCGCTTTAGGGACGATATGCTTAATTATTTCCATTTTTAAACTATTAGACGTACAGTAGTGAAATTTGGTAAGCAGATTCCTTTCATAGAGTAGAGATCCGCTACAAAATGGGTTTTGTAAAAATCGACCCATAAGTGGCGTTGTGGAGAATTAAGCGGCGTTATAGGTAATTATCTCCTTTTTTAAAGTATTAGACTTTAAATCTTGAAATTGAGTAAGCAGATTCTATTCACTAAGTAGAGATTAGCCGTAAAAAGATTTTCTGAAAATCGCTTCCTAGGTGGCATTGCGGGGGCTTAAGGGGTGTTATATATAATTATTTCCATTTTTAAACTATTAGACGTACAGTCTTAAAATTTGGTAAGCGGATTCCTTTCATGGTGTAGAGATCCGCTACAAAATAGTTTTGGGTAAAATTGATCCCCATGGGTCACTGAGGGGGATTAAGGGGCGTAATAGATAAATATTTCCGCTTTTCAACTAAGAGACCCACCTGCTTGAAAATTAGAAGGTATGTTCCGTTCGTGTAATAGAGATCCTTTTAGAAAGAGTTTTGCGAAAACAGTCCCCCAAAGGAGTGGGTTTGTGAGGGATTAAGTCGTGTTATAGAAAAATTCCTGTTTTTGAATTTAACACATTTACTTGAAATTTGTTGAGCACGTTTCTTTGTTTGAATAGAGTTCCACTCAGAACAGATTTTACGGAAATCAACTCCTGGGGGAAGCGGGGAGAGTTATTGGGACGTATTGATAGACAAAATTCCTGTTTTCGAACTGCTAAAACTATAATAACAAAATTTGATTTGCAGGCTTCTTTTGTTGAATTGGAATCCGCTAAGAATGCTCTCAACCAGGTATTGATGATAAAAATTTCGTTTTTGTTCTGTTAGATTTAGACTTCAAATTTAGAACGCATGTTTATTTTATGGAGTAGAGATCCACTGAAAGTTGCTTTGGTGGCAATCCACTTTATTACTAGGTTAAGTGAGCGCAAAAAACCTTTCTACTTCTATTTTAGATATAAATATAAATTAGATATTATAATTTATGTCCTTTTTATATCAAGAGGCGAGAGTTACAGCTATAAATATATTTTTTCAATACAATCGAATTCTTAATGCTAGATATCAATAATTCATATATGTAAACAGTACACATTTACACAACATTGTGAAATACCTAAGTGAAGCGGGTGGGTAACGGCTAGTTTTTCATAAAATGGATTTATATTTACATTGTAAATGCAGTCTTAAAAAAAAAATCGATTTTCAGGAATTGATCTTTTAGACCTCGAATCTTTTGTGAAAGATTCATCAGGTTACGATTCAAATCGATTTAAAAATTGATCTTTTTTGGAAATAATCGCTATCCCTAGTGTGGGGCAGTCTTAGATGCTCAGGGAGAAGACACACGAAATTAAACACCCTGAATCATTTCCAAACAATAATTTCTTTTCGTCATTTGCAGGAAAACAAATTGTTAAACTGAAACATCATTTCTTGCTCATGTTCCTTATACCACTCATGCAGACTATTGTGCACCTGCTTCTGCTCTTTCTTGCTGGCTCTCCTAATTTCTTTGAGCAATGTACATTGTTTTCGTAAGTGATTGTTTGAACAATCTCTTAACAAAGGAATGAGATAAAGAGGAATATTTGATACACTTAACAACTGCGAGTATGTGTGTGATTTATTTCTCAAGAAACAATTTTTTTTGTATACTAAATATTCGTTTCCTTAAAAAAAAGGTGTAGACTTTTCTTTTAAAGTTTTTTAATTTGAAACTTATTATTTTTTTATTTAATGCGCTATCTCTCTCTTCTAATTTAATTTAATTGTTTGCATACTTTAATTTATCCGATTATTCGTTCTATTTTTTATTATATAATCATCTTCTGACCTGAAGTTGGCAACTTCAGTAGTTATTTTAAATAAAGAAATTTTTGCACGCTTTAGAAAGTTAGTGTTTACTGAAAAATATTTGATATCTTTTTCAGTTGCTTTACTTAAGATGGTTTACAATTTTCAAAACTAAGTTGCAGCTAGTTTTCACACATTTTCTTTTAACTTCACCTGGGGTTTCTTATGATTTTGTTTGATTTGAGAATCTTGATTTAGGAAGGAACCATTATGTGTGCCATTAGTATTAGTATTTAACAGATGAAGTGACATATCTAACAACTAAAGATGAAAATTTGCAGAAAATAGAACGGATTTACTTGCTAATGCCCCAAAGCGTCAGTATGTGCTATCTCATTCTATATACACTGCTGGACAATTGCTAAGGACGGATCACAAATTGCTATGTAGCATAACATTAAGCGAGACATGAGGCCTAGTTGGATAAAATATAGTTGCCTCACTATTCAGACATTAGAATAAAAAATATTTATTGCTCTGGAAAGTACAAAAGCTGTGAAACATCTGAAAGAAAAAAAAATGTTCATTTGATCTGCGTACGGAGAAACGGAAAATGCATCTAAAAGTCAGTAGGCACATTAAAGAAAGGTATCAGTACGGGATATGTCCACCGTGGAGTGTGATGCAACATTCCACACGTCGTACCATACTTTGCACAACATTATCCAGCAGCTGTTGAGGCAATAAAAGATCCTTTGCCGTCAGAGTTAATGACACTCACTCCTCGACAAAGCAAATAAGGGCGGGGGCGCCGCAAGGCGCACTCCTCTCCCCCACCTTATTTAACATTTACATTAATGATATACCTAAAACACGACAAACGACCGTCTGCCTTTACGGGGACGACACTGCGATCCTTACACAAAGCACAAACAAGAAATACATCACCCACTTTCTCCACAAACACCTTGCAGAGTTAGAGGACTGGTACAATAAATGGAAAATTTCCATAAATCCTGAAAAAACAGAAGCAGTCTTCTTCTCTGCCGGGAACAGCACTCGTAAGCCACCGCCCATACACGTTCAGAACCACCCGGTTCCATGGTCAAGATCCGTTAATTATCTAGGTGTCACTTTGGACGAACACCTCTCATTTAAAGATCATATAATCAAAATTAATAATAAATTCCGAGCTTTAGCCTGTCTTTATTATCCCTATTTCACTCGAAATTCTCCGTTGACAATTAAAAATAGGTTGCTTATCTATACTTCCATACTCAGACCAGTACTCCTTTACGCTTCTCCCGTATGGGGGGCATGCTACCAAATCTAATATCGACCGACTTGAATTATCTCAAAACATAATGATAAGAAAACTAACAAACTCCCCATGGTTCAGGAGAAACGAGGATCTTAGATTCGCGTTAGATCTCACAACCGTGCGGGAGACCATTAAGAAAATAGCCACTAAATTCTTTACTAACTTAGAAACAATTGACAATAGAACTTTAAGAAAAATTGAAATTTATACTCCTGATCCTAATTTTAATAGACCCCGTAATATTCTACTCTAACATTAATTCTAACAGGGAGACTTGTCTCCCACTCTGATCTCTGACTAACTTTTTCAACCGACTCCACCCCTTCTCAGTAGCTGCCTCCCTATTGGTCGAGCGTAAAGTTACACTAAGATCTTTAAATCCGACCGCTCTCGCGGCCACTCCATTGATTCCACTCCACCGAAGCGGACGGTAAGGGGAAGGAAAGGAACCGGTTCGCCGGTCTCTCCCTACCCTAGCCGCCCAGCGCAACTATTTTTTGCCGCCGGCTCCACCCCTCTTCGGAGGGCGAGTCGACAGGCGCCTGAGACATCTTTTCTCACACACACGACAGCCAAACGCAAACACCTGCTTCCAGCATTCCTTACACACCTACGCACTATTTTCTTAAACTTATTAGCAATTACTTTAAATCTCAAACTTGCATATTATTTTAAAATTAAAAAAGGGCAAATTACCAAATGTGAAAGCAACTAACCATATCTAGAATGACAGGAGATAAAGATCTCGGAATGAGATCAGGCGCTTCAGCCCCATCGATTCAACACCTCTATGAGTGCACGGATGAGGGTGTTCTTGTTTGTCGGAGGTTAGGTTCGACCAGCAACTTGTCTCCCCAAAGCATCCCACACATTTCCAATGGGGTTTAGATCTGGAGAACGTGTTGGCTATACGAGACGTTGAATACCCTCGCTGTCTAGACAATCCTGAACAGCGAGTGTTCGATGACATGTTGCGTTGTCGTCCATAAAAAAAAATTATCACCGACAGCACCACGGAAAAGACGAACATGAAGAAGTAGAACTTCATCAATGTATGGTTGGCCCGTCATAGTCCCATTCGCAACCACATGTAGGCGCGTGCGCCATTGATCATGATACCGGCCCACACCATGATACTGCATGTCGGATATCGGTCCTTTTCCTGGATATTTTCTGGACGATAAGCAGTACCACTCTCGCGCCAGATCAGTTGGCGTCTACAATCCGATCACAGACTGAACCTACTCTCATCTGAGAATAGTACGCATGCCCAGTCCTGTTCAATCCAATTGTGATGCTCACAACACCATTGCAAACGGGCAGTACGGTGCTGTCTGGTCAATGGGACACACACAACAGGTCTGCGTGCGTATAGTCCTCCTCCCCTCAAACGTTGTCAACAGTTTTTCGGGAGATCTGCTTTCCTGAGGCAGCAAGAAACTGATTTGCCACCTGCTGAGCTGTGCTGCGCCTGTTCCTTTTTGCTGATAGGACGATATATCTGTCTTCTGCAGGCGTCGTACTTCTAACACGACCTCCCCGTGCCGTTTACTACACATTCCAGTAGTTTTAAATGACTTCCACAGCCGTGAAACAACGCTGTGAGCGATGTCGAACTCCCTGGCAACATCTGTTATATTTCACCCTTCTTCATTCTTTCCAATAATTCGGCCACGCATAAAATCATCTATGTGATGACGGGAAGACATGCCAAAAATTTAAGTTCGTCGATTAAATCTTTCCTGTAAAACTTTGACTTGAAACAACAACTGTCCACACGCGTCAAAACCTTTAAAGCTCTTTAAACGCTACCACGTGATGAACAGACGTGGAAAAAAATTTGCATACTCATACTTCTTCTTACTAATATCCCGCACTTATTCTAATTTTCCACATTTTGCTTCCTTTCATTTTGTGGTTGCTATGGATGATAATGTTATCCGTCCTTAGCAATTGTCCAGCAGTGTATTATCTCAGATGTTATGTACGATTTCAGAGAGGGTAATCAACACACCCCTACTTGTACATTTCTCAAGCATAGCTGCTTGGAAACTTCAATTTAAGATAATTATTATTTATATTTCATCTGGGTTCTGTTATGAAAGCAGCTCAAAATCATAGTATCTCATTCGTATTTTAATTAAGAAAAATATAAACGTATATCCCAACTATTACTCTGTCTGTGTTTATTATCGATTCAGTGATGTGTGTGAGGCTTAACTCACCCCAATACTTTATACTATTCTATAACAAGTAATATAAAAAAATTAAGTCAATTTCTATACTTAGATCAACGAAGAAAATTTTCATTTTAGATACTTTTTATTAAATAGTTACAATTAATATAAATATGTGTGACAGTATCACAACATTAAGTGGTAATTAATTTTTATTAATTATCCTTAATATATCGTATTGTCATGCAAAACAATCGTGTATATAAAATTTCAGTTCAACTGAATGCTTTAAAACGGGAGAAAAAAAAACCTTTTCAAGTTTAGAAACAAGTTGTCAAAAATTATGCCAATGTGTCTGTATTTGTAATTCTTTGAATAATTAGTTTTAATCAATTAATTTTTATTAATTATAATTAAGTTACTATATTATCATCCAAAATAATCATGTATGTAAATTTCAGCTGAATTGAGAGCTTTAAAATGTATTTTCTTAACGATTGAAAATTCCACCAAGATAAATAAATATATAGAGAGTGTGAGTTAATAGTAAGAATTTAAAAATGACAAGAAAGGCATATTCTCTATGGAAAATCTTTGAACTTTTAATAAAATATCAACCACTGCAATACAACTCTAGCTCCTGGAAAATAAAGATTGTGCTTACCATATTTTTTCCAAGTATTCTATTATGAAGCGCATAAAACCTAGGAATAAATAATACTAAGGATTCTAGAATTTCTAACATGTGAAATGTAAGAATTTCGAATGGTATACATGCTTCGAAAAGTGAATTTGAGTATATCTTACAAAATATTTTTTTTGAAGAAATCATGCTCTTAAATTAGTTAAGGATTATCTGTGACAGAAAATCGGATGAAAAAGGTTTAGCTATACGAAAGTTCTTATAGCTGAGCTTGTTTCTTGGATTCCTTGGGATTTTTTACCGATATCGATAAGAACATATAAGAACAAGTTTTACAGAAGAATTTCTAGAACGGCTCAGGTGTAATGGATTTTTAAAGAAAAAAATAAAGTCGTATAGATGGAGGACATTTTTGAGCATTGTTTCTCAGTTTAATCCTTTTAAATCGAATTCCCAAAAGTATGAGCAAAGATGTTCTTCATACATACTTAAGCTAGAATTTTTCTGTTCCTATAGAAAGTTGGGATCCAAATTGTATAATAATGCTGCGTATAGTCGAAGTAAGATACCTATTCTAAATATGAAACAAAACTGCATCTTTAAATATTATATATTCCTGAATATAAGCCTATTCGTGTTTAAGTATAAAGTTTTATTTTCTTCAAAAATAAAACCAAAATTCAAAACCTATATATAAATCATAAGGAAAAATAAAAATGAATAAGCCATACTTTTTAAGCATGTCTCCCCAAAGAAGAAAATGTTGTCAAAGAACCTTTTCCAAACAAAAATAATTCTATAAAGTAAAACGCCAAGCGGCAACAAAAATAGTTTTTATTTTGTTAAACCTCTTTAATTCTAACACGTTCTTTATGCTCATTTGTGATAGGAAAAATGCATTATTACATCCAATGTCTGTGAAAGTCATTGTTTTTATAGCATTTTTCCTAATCTGCAAACTGATTGGGAGGAGAAATTTGTACACTGGACGTGGTCGTCGAATTATGTTTTAAGCTCTGGAGAAAAACTAGCTAAGTGGTCAACACATACATTCAGACATCCCAATGAGTGAAAGTGAATTTTGCAAACAAAATTCGAAGTCTCAGATTCATACACTGATTTTGAAAGGTTTATTTCACTTCTTTTTCTTTTAAAATAAAAGTTGAGTTCAAAATACTCAAATAGATTTAAAAAAAAATTCTTGCGAAAGACCAAAGAAAAAAAATGATTTTCCTAAATTAAAATTTTTTCGAGATTAACGGATTTGTTTTTATCCGTATTTTAACTTAGAGAAATGTCTGAAAATTCTCAGTTTAAACACGGAAATATACGGTAAGCGATTATTCATTAAGTGGTACCTTACTTTCATGCAGTTAAAATAAAATATTCAAGTATTTTGTTTTCACTCTGTTACAAAACAAATCAATTAATACTTGAAACAACAAATAATGTAAAAAATTAAATCAATTCCTACTTAGATTAAAGAAGAAAAAATTTATTTTGGTTACATTTCTGGATAAAATTACAATTACTATTAATATGTGTATTCATATGACAGAATCCCGATATTAAGTGTCAAAATAGAAAGCGATTTTCCTTGCAATTATCCATTTTCCTTTTTATATAATGCATTGGACTATTATTTTTATTTGTTGCTATTTATTTGTTAATTATGTTTAACTAATGAATTAATATTTGAAAAACTGTATTAACATCAAGTGTCATCCACATCCACTACAAGTTTAAAAAAAACTTATTTAAACTTTAGTGAATGCATAAAAGTATTTTATTAACGATTGAAAATTTAAACAAGATATATATATATATATATATATATATATATATATATATATATATATATATATATATATATATATATATATATATATAAAGGGTGTTTTTAGAGGTATAGAACTTTAAATTGCAATAAAACAACGATGTATTATTCGATTGACATGAATGTTTTTTATTCGAAAGATAATCTTGTGGCATTACATTTTAAATATGATATCTGGCATATGATTGCCACGGTTGGCTTGGATGTAGTCCAATCTGGACGTCCAATTTTCGATGATTTTTCCAACATTTCTGTCCGTATATCGGTATTAACACAGCGAATGTTGTCTTCCAAATGGTCAAGCGTTTGTGGCGTATCCGTATAGACCAATGACTTTACATAGCCCCACAGAAAATAGTCTAGCGGTGTTAAATCACAAGATCTTGGAGGCCAATTCACAGGTCCAAAACGTGAAATTAGGCGGTCACTAAACGTGTCTTTCAATAAATCGATTGTGGCATGAGCTGTGTGACATGTTGCGCCGTCTTGTTGGAACCACAGCTCCTGGGCATCCTGATTGTTCAATTCAGGAATAAAAAAGTTAGTAATCATGGCTCTATACCGATCACCATTGACTGTAACGTTGTGGCCTTCATCGTTTTTGAAGAAGTACGGACCAATGGTTCCACCAGCCCATAAATTGCACCAAACAGTCAGTTTTTCTGGATGTAACGGTGTTTCGACGTACACTTGTGGATTAGCTTCACTCCAAATGCGGAAGTTTTGTTTGTTGACGTAGCCATTCAACCAGAAGTGCGCTTCATCGCTAAACAAAATTCGCTTATGAAAATCGGGAACAACGGCGATCTCGTTTTGGGCCCATTCGACGAATCTACGCCCTGCTTGATCATATTTAAAATGTAATGCCACAAGATTATCTTTCGAATAAAAAAATTCATGTCAATCGAATAATACATCGTTGTTTTATTGCAATTTAAAGTTCTATACCTCTAAAAACACCCTTTATATATATATATATATATATATATATATATATATATATATATATATATATATATATATATATATATATATACAGATGTATATATATTTATATACAAAGAGAGAGAAAGAGAGAGCTCTAATAGTGGGAATTGAAAACTGTTTTGGAATTTATGAACAGTAGGCTTAACACCAGAGTTTCATTAACTCTTTCTACTTCCGAGCTACGTGTAAGTAGCTAGACATTAGAAATCTCCATCAATTGTTTGCTATATATCAACTGCAACCGGTGTTTTGGAAGATCCTTTTCCTCCTTTTAATCAAGATGAAAATGCTAGGGTAATCCAAAGGGAGATTTCATTTCCATTCTCGTATACGAGTCTTAGAAGGAAATTAGTTGCGGGAAACAATTAACATTTAGTGGTTATATCTGTGGCATATCTGTGGTTATATCTGAACAGGCTCTAAAGACATAAATCTACTAGACCTGCATTTACAACACTATTCCGGTGGATGACCGTATATTATGACTGCAGTGTGAAAGAAATGCGATCGTTTTTAAATGAAATATTTTGTCCTTCGTCTTATAAAAATATAAGTATTCTTATTAGTAATAAAATAAAGTTATTTTAAGTGCATTTATCGCATTTCCTTCCTGAAAATGTAATTTATTTTTCTATTCCTGATAGTATATACAGTTTACACTCTCCTCTCCTCCCTATATATATATATATATATATATATATATATATATATATATATATATATATATATATATATATATATATATATATATATATATATATATATTGTTCAAATTTTCAATCGGCAAGAAAATACTTTTTATTCATCCACTCAAGCACAAGTACATTTTTTAAAACTTGTAGTGGATGGCACTTCATAAGTTTTTTTCAAATAAAAATCCGAAATTTTTTAAATTAATGAATAAATATTAACAAAAATAATAATCCAACACCATGTATAAAAAAGGAAAATTTCTCGTTGTGTTCCTGTAGCGCAATGAAAAGCGCTTCGGGGTGCTAATCGAAAGATCGTGGGTACGGAACTCAACTGGAAGGGACTAATTTCGGAGAGTGTGATTTCTTTTTACTATAATACTTAATCGGAATAATTAAATTTAAGGAATGAATAAATAGTAAAAAAAAAAGCAAAATTTTAATAGTCCAACACCATATATAGAAAAGAAAATGAAAAATTGCGAGTGAAATTGCTTTTTATTTTGCAAAGGAATATTGTGATTCTGCCATATGTATATACATATTTATATTAATTGTAATTATTTAATAAAAATAAATAAAATAAAATTGTACTAAGTAGGAATTGATTAAATTTTTTTTTATTATTTGTTTTCCTACAAAAAAAAGTTAACGTTTCTTTAAAAATACTCTGTCTCTCTCTAACTGAATATGTTTTTATTTTATGTTATACTGCTTGTATTGCGGTCAAAAATATTCTGAAAAATAGAATTCATCATCTTGAAATTGTTATTTGAAAGCAGTATTATTAGATGATTAATGGAAAATAATTAAACCCTAAACAGCTCTTATGATTCATCGGAGGGGGGGGGGTTAATATTACTTTATTCAAAACGTTTTTGAATTGTTACTTATCTTAATTTCTATAATAAATATTCTTATATTAAAGAAAATAATAAAATTACTGTTTTTTTTCAATGTTGAAAATTTAGCTCTACAGTTGTTATAACTCCAGATTTTTTAAAGTTTTACTTCCCGTTCTGAATTGGAATACTAAAAATATTTTGTTTGCAGAAGAGTTTTTAATAACAGTGTAATATCTAGCACTGAACAAAATACATTCGAAATAAAAAGCCAGTTATGTATTTATGTTCCAGAATACACGAGGTTTTTTTTTATTATTTATATATTGAGAATTAGCATTTTTTAAAAATATATTTAGATACTTTATTCTTTGAATAAAAAAATTTCAGCAATTCAAATACTTAACATCTTAATTCAAAGCGTATGTTAGGGAATGGGATATAAAATCAATAAATCAAAAAATCGATTTCTCGGGCCAAAAAATTGATTTTTTTAAATCGGTTTGTAGCACTGAATCGATTCAATGAATCGATATTTCATCCTAGAAAATCGACATTCGATTTTTTTCCGTTTTGGTAAAAACCATAAAAAACGAAGAATTTAAACATTATTTATCGCAGGCAGTTGTGCACCTGAAGTATGATCCTATACTTTACTGGAAAGAACAAAAAAAAAAAAAAAACCTCTATTTATCATCAAGTTCACTCAATAGCCATGATCTATATGAGTATCGTGGGATCATCTATACCTTGTGAGCGCCTTTTTTTCGATTGCCGGCAACATTGTAAGTGATGACTGGAACCACTTGGATCCCAGTAGATTTGACAGAATGTTGTTTTTAAAAAGCTTAGATATTAAACATTGAGAACTGTAAGCTATATTATCCATTTTCTAAATTTTAAAGGCAACAGATACATTTAGAAAATAAATGTCTTCTTTTATATCTGATACTTTGATATGGAAATAAAAATAATTGTGTAAATGTAGAATTCCCTGAACTAAAAAAAAATCTCCTGATTTTATTGATAAAAGATCGTTTATTATGCTATTTTTCTTGTTTTTTTTCATAAAATGGATTTATATTTGCATTGTAGATGCAGACTAGAAAGAAAAATCGATTTTTTAGAAATCGATCTCTTAGACCTCGACTATTTTGTGAATCGATTCATCGGGTTACGATTCAAATAGATTTAAAAATAGATCTTTTTCGGAAAGAATCGCCATCCCTAGCTTACGGGGTAACAAAGTAGTAAGGGTCACTAACTTATGGCCAGCATTTCTGTGATTCAATCCATGGATTCCAGTCCTAATGTCTCTAGAGACCCGTATTGTAAAGGGTAGCGTAGCGTAAAGGTAATTAATTTTTATTGATTATCATCAAAGTATCGTATTGTCAACCAAAACAATCGTGTATATAAAATTTCAGTTCAACTGAATGCATTAAAAAGTGAGAAAAAAAACCATTTCAAGTTTTGACACCAAATCGCCAAAAATGATGCCAACGTGGCTGTATTTGTAATTCTTTAAATAATTAGTTTTAGTCAATTAATTTTTATTAATTATCATTACAAATTATTGTATTGTCATCCAAAATAAAATCATGCACATAAAATTTCAGCTCAATTGAGCTCTTTAAAATGTATTTTATTAACGATTGAAAATTCCGCTAAATTAAATAAATATATTGAGAGTGTGAGCTAATTGTAGGAATTTAAGAAGACAGAACATTTCTGCACACTCATGATGAAAAATAAAATAAGAAATAATGTGTGTCAATAAAATATTAAACATCCCACCAAAAAATAATTATACCTTAAAAAGACCGAGTGGAAAAAAAACCACAAAAAGAAATTTTACGTTCGTTCTTTCTCATTACTCTGTCAGTAGCTTTATTTTTTCATGAAAAGAAATAAAAAAAACATATTAAGTAATGTTATTTAATTTCATGAAATATTGTGTTAACATAGTGGGCAATAATATTCACAAACATCACGTAATATCTCCTTTCGTGCCAAAAGCCTTGTTTCCATGTAACACTGGCAAAAAAATACATAATTATAAGTATAGGGAAAATATCACAGGAGGTCTTTGAACCAGCGATACTTAACCTGCGGTCCACCGAGCCTTTTTAAGTGGCCATTGTTCTGAGAAATTTACTTAGTGAAAATTTGGTGGGAAATTCTTCGTCAAGAAACGAAATATATCAATTTTGATTTTTGTTGTCGGTTTCGTATGTGTGGGTACGGATTTACATATATTTTTTCTATTTAGAACTATTACGATTAGTGATAACAGAAAACAGAGGAGAAGCAACAGTTTTATGGGTGGAACTATTTTTTAACTTTCTTTCATATCTTGCAAGCGAAAAATATTCGAAGAAAAGATATCGTTTCAAGACGATTGGGAGATAATCTATTTTGTAGTGAAAAACAAACATGGATCAGTAATTGTTTGATTTGTCACGAAAGTGCTGTATTTAAAAAATACCAATACATAGGAATCATTCAATGACATTTCTTCGAAGATCTCTTTCAAGAAGTGATAAATAGGCTTTCTTGAATAACCTTTACAACAACAACAAAGTGTTTTGTCAGTAGTAACATCACAGTTGTAATAAAGATATGAGGTTTGTTATAGTATTGGTAATCATAATAAACCGTTTAATGATGCAGACGTTGTGAAGGAGTGTTTCTTAAATGCTTCTAATTTAGTATTAGTAGCAAAAATAAAAAAAAAATGTAAAAAACAATAATTGAAAAAAAGCAAAACAAGAGTAATAATATTTTTGCATCAATTTTCCACATTTTAAATTTCCAATGTTATCTTGGTCTTAAAGCATTTCTGCCCCCCCCTCCAATTTATCCTCATATTGCGGCCCGTGTGAAGTAGCTGCCATATGTATGCGGCCCAACAAAAAAAAATTTGAGTACCCCTGGGATGGACGAATAGAACCGTCTTTAAAGCTGATCCCAAAATACTTAAGTGGCCGCTGTAGCCGAGGGGTGTAGGTATCGGATCGAGGCTTGCCTTGTCCCGAGTTCTAGACCAGTACCACTAAAGACCCGCCGTGTAGGGCAGCGATGCACGTTAAATCTGTCGAGAGCTTAAACACCCTCCCGGTTGTGTGGTAGTTAGGAGAAGTGGGTGCCAGCTCAGGTGTCCTCCCCGTCACTTGACCATAGTTCAAAATTACGTGGTCCGTCGCCAAAAGCCCACGTGTAGCTGAACAGTGCGACGTTAATCTTTAATCAATCAATCAATCCCAAATACTTAACAAACACTAAAATTTATGCAAAAAAAATTACGACGCGATTGTTTCCAATTTTCTTAGAAACAATTTAAGGCTGGATGTTCCACATAAAGGTTATTGGACATTCTGTGGACAAGTGGGATTCATTCTTATTTAAAAAAGCACCATTACTTGCACACAAGGTCTGTATTTGAGCTGAAGAAAAATACTCATCATGGTAAATTAATTAAGGTGAGTTGGAAACCTCTCTCCCCCTCTATACTGACATTGTTAAATTGGCTGTTTTCTATGTATCTTTTCTCAAAATCTGTTTTATGTGCATGCTTGAAATTTTTCATACTATTAAAGTACATCACTCTCATTATACTAATATGAGCTTTTAGCTAATTTGAATTTTTTAATAAATTATGAAATATTTTATCAAACAGTGCGAAATTTAACCCATTTTTTAATTAAAAAATTTGTGAAAATGAAATTTTTGAGCTTTTTTTTCAAAAAGCTCTTTTTAGTATATATTATATATCATTATAAATGATTCATAAAAAATTACATACCTGTGAACAGTAGTTTCTCAGAAAAGGTACATCGCACATTAAAATTTACATTTGGAGATAAATTGATTTTAACGTATACAGGGAGATTTAATCGGCTAGAAATAAAAAAATAAAAGGCTCAATAAAAGATACAAGTTTTGGTTTATATCAGTCGTTACACTTTTTTAAGCAAAAACAAAGTAATTTGTTTACAATTTTGCCATTAAAAGCGTAGCCCAAATTCAACGATTATTTAAAAATACGTTTTAAGGGCTTCTAAATATTGGTTAAAGTAAGGTATTTTTAGAAAGGTTAAAATCTATACAATTTGAAAATGTAAAAATCTCAAATTGTCAAAAAAATAAGATTTTAGCTTTCCAACACCCCTTTAGCTCTTTTTCATGGATCTGTTTAATTTTTTTCATTCATGTACCTTTTCTTCTTACAATCATTAGGTGTCTACATGCATCAGTGTTGGAAACATCGATCATGGAGCATATTACTGCTTTAAAAACGGAGTTTATATTACACGAAGTCAGCCTCATAAAAAGTATACTTTGCATTTTTGAAGTTAACTTCTTATGGGACGTTAGGGAAAAATTTTCGTTACGCGTTTCCAGTTACGGTTACGCGATTCACGTAAGTTAAAGATGTATGAAGTTCCGACTTTCACCACGTTTTTAAATAAGCTGTCGCGAGTTTAACAATTATTCATATCAGAACCATGAGATGTAATTTAATATATACATTTTAACTAAATTAAATTCAAAACAGTAAGAAATTTATAATCATAAATTGAACAACTGAACTTGTATTGAAGCGATTTCGTGAATAAAATATTTATGGTCTTATGTAAATGGGAGGCAACAGTGAAAAATAATAAATAAAAAAAAGATTTAGAATGCCGAGTTTTTGTGTGTTTGTGAATTATTTAAGCTAATCTGTTTTATTATAAATTGGACGAAACAAAAGCCATCTAATTCTTTCTATCAAACTCAGACAGAAAACACTTACAGAATCGAAAAAATAATTTTTTTCACCACGATACGGTTTAATTTTTTTCTACAAAATATTCATATTTTTCTGAGAATAAAATAGTCCATCATCGTTTATTATTTTTCAAGAAGAATTACAAGTTATGTGAATTCATGCTTATATTAGCTAAGGATTTATTTCACATAGACGGTCCGCAGAGTTTTTTCTAGATCTTAAAGATAAGCTATTAGAATACGCGCAAGCAATTTCAAGGCATACCAATATTCAACAGTTTAATACACAAAGACTTAATATTAAACTACAGCAGTTAATATTATAAGCATTATATAAATGTTAAATATTAATTTATGAATGCGTCGGCTCCGGCGAATTAGAGCTAGCGAGCCCACTTCGCAAGCCTAAGGTTACCTGTTTGACCCCGGCTGGAGTCGTTAATTTTCTGGATGCGAAAATCGTAGGCACTCATGTCATATGATAATGTGGCATATAAAAGACCCCTTGAGTATGAAATTGGCTCTGGTACTCTCGGAAAAATTAAATGACAGCACTATTTAGCATCCGTTTCGAGCTTGAAGTAAAAAAATTAGTTCAAGCATCCAGATTTGTTAACGAAGCCGGAACTAGATGGTGATTGGTGCCACCATGAAATGACTCTTCCGTTTTGGGGCTTGCCCTGTCTGCAAAAGTTTAGTTGCTAAAAAAATGCAGCCCCATTATAGAAAAAAAATTGTGAATGCATATGGTAATAAAAAATTCTTTAATAATATTGTACATATATTATACTCAGCTTAATCTTGTGGTTATTTTGTGTACATAGAACTGTCATCTAAATGTGATTTAAAAAAAAACAATTTATTTTTATTCTAATTTTTGTAAACATCCTCACATTGATATATCTTGAATACCTAGCAAAGTTTGATAAATAAATTTGGTTTTACGTAATTTAGTGCACGTAAAACTTGAATATAAACTTATGAATTGATTGATTGATATTGAAGCTGCACTCTTCAGCTGCGCGAGAGATGTTGTTGATGGATCTAGCAGTTTAAAACCTCAATCAAATGATGAGGATAACATCTGAACTCATCCCTATCCCGCTCTTGTTATTTAAACACCACGTCAACGTAAGTACGTGAAAAAATTAGCTCCTTTGCATGGCGGGTCTTCAGAGGCACCAGGACTCAAACTGACGACACACCTGCCACGAGTTCCACCATGTCTACTCGGCTACCTCAGACGAGAATACATATAGTATAAATTAGCGCCTCCTTCTGCTAGTCACAAACAACAAAGGACAAGAATAAAAAAGCCCTTAAGGTATCCGAACACGTTCGGAGTACTTTTTTTGACAAAATAGCACAATGTAAATGCTTTTTTTAGGACTCAATAGCAATAAATAATGATATTTAACAAGCAATATTTAAAATAAATTGCCAAAATTTCACAAAAATTACAATTGCAAGTGAAATTTTAGCAATATTTTTGTAAAACTTCAAAGCAATTAGAGAGAAAAGTAATAAATTAATATTAGTAAAAGTATTACCAAAACAAATCAGATGCATTTATCTAGAGAATGTACTAAAATTTTAATGCTTTATTAAAATTTGAAAATTTTAGAGCTGATTGAATAAAAATTATAAGAAAAGTCATATTTTCTTTATGTGACCATTAAATAATGGTCACATAAAGAAAATATTTAAATAAATAACAAGCCCTTACTAAAAATACTCATACAATACGAAATATTTTAGTACATTCCTTAGAAAATAGCAAAAAATATCAGGTTCAAAACGTTTTATAGAAATGCATTCATAATATTTTGAGTAATCAGAATCGAAATGATAGATTTTGAACAATTTAAATGCCCAATTCTGGTAGATCAAAGACCCACTTCCATTTTTTTATTACTTTATAAAATTGATTGTAGCTTAACCTCTCTCTCTATGTACCGTAGGAACAAAACAAAGTATGTTTTGTAAAAACAAATTATAGCTCTATTCAATAAAATAAAAAAAAACATAAATATCTGTCTTGACCGAATTTGGTCGTCATTTATGTGTTCGAATACCTTAATGACTGGCCCGAACAGGGATTCCTTTCGTTTCAGTCGTCTAAGGCCTGCACTTTGGACCCGAAGGTGGCCTGTTCAAATAACACTGCCCCCAAACAACACTCAAGTTTATCATGGGTCTTCCTCCCTTTCATCCCCAACAATTTGGTGCAGAAGTGGTGAACAATAGGAACCACCACACACACAAGGATTAAACACTAGATATCGGCGCAGCCAAAAGATACTTGTTGATTATGCATTCATTCTGTGCAGAGTCTAACTAAGACATTCTCGATAAATCACGACTAGTGATTCAAAAACGGCAAAAGCACACACGTCACCTTGACCCGCCATCTCTACAAGATATTGTCCGCAACATGTCAACGGAAAAACTTTCCAACGGCACTCAAACCTATTGGAGATGTATTGCAATTGCAGAACTTGGCTAGAAAAAAACCATCTCTCAGTATCGTTCAGAAAGTCAAACAGAAAAAAAAACAACTTTGTTGCGGCGCCTCCTTCTGCAAGTCGCAAACGACAAAGGACATGAATAAAAAAGCCCTTAATGAATGGCTCGAACAGGGACTCCTTACGTATATAAGTCGTCTAAGTCATGTATGACGTATTTGAAGGACTGGTAGGCCAGTGGATCAAATAAACACTCCTACCAAGGACCACAGCTTGTCGCTGAAGTACCTACAAAACTGTAAAATTATCCGTAAAATTTTATACTAAATTAAAAAAATCACACAACTCCTGCCATAGTAATGATCCTTGTAAGCTTGAAAAGTTAATATCCCGAAGCTTCAAAAGTTAAAATAAAACACAAAAATTACGAATAAGAGTAATTTATATACAAACTTTCTATACATATTTACAACATTTATTAATGAAAGATCTTATTCACGATAATAAAAAATACACGATAATAAAAAATACAGTTTCCAATAATTAGAAAGCCATTTTCTTGAAATGATTACTGTAAGTTGAGGAATGAACAATAACGAAATCGGGTTCGAAGTATTTGAATTATTTAAAGATATGGATAGTCTTCCCCTTATTATAATAACAAGGACAATATATTCTAATGAGTTTTATGCTTCTCAAAGGTGTATTTTATAAGATCATGTAGATGAGAAGAAATTTTCCCAAGACCCATGAAAGGGTTAAAAGTATAAAAGGATGATGGAATTATTTTAGTAGGACTTATTCCTTCATAATTAGGAATCATAGTAAACGACTAAAGCACGCATATTAATGTAGCATGCGCAACGCTATATTTTACAATAGACAATTTCCATCAAATTACAAGTTTATGTAATTAGTTTCAGCACATGTATTCTTCTTAAGGGGATTTGAAAACTTGTCTCTTTATATGAGAATGTTAAATTGGTTGTTTTCAATATACCTTTTTTAAAAATCTGTTATATGTACATGCTTGAAAATTTTCATACAATTAAATTACACATTTCTCATTATACTAAAATTAGGTTTTAGTTCATTTTGAATTTTTTAATAGTTTATGATATATTTCATCAAACAATGCAAAAGTTGACCCATTTTTCATATAAAAACTTGTAAAAAATAAATTTTGTGTTTTTTACATTAAGCACATTTCGGTATATTAGACATCGTCATAAATATATCATAAAAAATTTACATACCTGTGAACAGTAGTTTCTCGGAAAAGGTACAACGAACATCAAAATTTACATTTTGAGATAAATTAATTTTAATATATAGAGTGAGATTTCTAATAGGCTAGGAAATAAAAAAAATAAAACGCTCAATTTACAATAAATGATACATGTTTTGGTTTATGTCAGACGTTCAACTTTTAAGCAAACACGAAGTACTTTAATTACATTTTTCGCCATTCAAATGGGTGTGGTCCAGTTTCAACAATTATTTAAAAATAGGTTTTAAGGGCCTCTAATAATCCTATAAGTTAAAGTAAGGTATTTTTAGAAAGGTTAAAATATATACAATTTGAAACTGCAAAAATCTTAAATAATCAAAAAAAAATAAATAAGGTTTAACTTTTCAACACCCCTTAATGAAAGTGAACCTCCACACTCGCAGCAATTATTTTTAATTTCGAACATAATTATTTATCTCTTCCACTGTTATTTACAAATGATTTATTGCTATTTGAAATGTAACTAAAAGAAAAATAAAGTATGCTCCTGAACGTGTACGATATTATTCAAAATTAAAATGACAAGTACTGATATATAATTTCCTCTCTTTGTATATTTCTCATTAACTTTCTTTTAAACACCCTTTTTCTCTTCAAATTCTTGACCATTTTTTGGTAGTCAATATGAGAGTGTTATCTCTTACAAAGTAAAGAATTTTTTTTAGCAAAAATTTCTTTCTAAAATTTACAGAACATCTCTATCTAAAGCAAAATCGAAGAAAACGGCAGTCACAAGAAAATTGAAATATTTTATTCTTTTGCAGAAAAGATAAAAACTTTTTCTCGACAAAGAAAATCTCGTGGAAAAAAGATTTTCCAATAAGTCTTTGAAAGCTTAAATCTGAGCATCCTGAAGAAATGCAACAGAAGTTAGAAAGAAGGGCTAAAATTTATTGTTCTCCTTTGTAAAATGGAACATAGAACTGAATTTTCCCTAGGGTTTTGGAAACTTTGCTCCTTGTAGTCAGAAGACTGTTAAATTTGGTGTGTGCTTTGGAAGTTTTAATTGATTATGTTTTTAAATGCAGAATGATATTATCATAATTCTGACAACATTTTAAAAATTACTTTGCACGATTGTAACTTGAATACTTGACAAAATAATGAATGCATTATTGTTAAGAAGTTGTTATGAAATAATTGTTGGTTACTTAAATATTTAGTTGCATTTACTCCCTAAATGAGGTAATAAAAATTATTTTTATTTCATTTATAGTTATTTATGTCTTTCAGCTTTTACTGAATGTGTGTTAGCTAATTATATCAACTCTATATTCATTTATTTAAAAATTTGCTGTTCAGCAAATGGATTAAAAGAGCATTCATACGGAATAAGTTCTTAAATAAGGAGCATTTCGGAAATAATTATATTGAGAACATTTTAATCGATTATTATTATTCAAAATAATATAGCACATCTTATTAAAATATTATTACATCTATCTGCTGATTTTTCATTAGGGCCATTCGCAAGATTTCAACACACACACACAATTGTGATCACCGAGAGTAATGAATATTTAATAATGACAACAAAGCAATTATAATGAAATGTTTCAAATACGCTTAATGTCTTTTAATGTTAATATGCTTTTTTAAATGCAAATTAAAAAAAAATCAAAGAGAATTTTATTTGAATATTTTAGCTTATTTAAAATACACTATCATAATATTAATATTATGAGTAATTATAAAATAAATACCTAAAAATTTATGAACACAAACTAAAAACTTATTGTGAACGAGTTTGAATAAAATTATTTGTGCTAACCTGACCCTCTAATTTTGGAATCTTGTTGCACAGGCTTATAGTTTGATTTATAAATCTAATAGACATAAAATATCTTTGCTAGCCACAAAATTGTATTCAAGCCAACAAATCGGGTTTTAGGAGGATCGTTTCAAAAGTAAGGCACACTTTATTTATTTATTTATTAATCTAATTAAAAAAATACAGTGTAACGGATTCTATTCGCGCTTCTACTAATCCTCTTGTGTAAAATACTCTTTGTAACTGCAATTTTAGCTGAAAACCGATTTCCGTAGAGATGACTTTAATTTATGTAAAGTCAAGTTTCTATTTAAGTGCTAGTTGTGATTTAGGCGAGGTAATGGTTGAACATTGAGTATAAGAGGGAAAATATAGTGTTAGCGACCGGTGGTCGATTACACTGTGGTGGTCAAGAAGGACAGATTATGCAAGTGTTGAATCAAGAACACTCAGAAGAGTAGATAGGTATTCTTATTTATATGAACGCTAGATTAATAAGTGTTATTGCTCCTCGGCTTTAGTTATTAGAGTGCCTTTTGATGATGCCTAAAAAGTGGAAAAAGGAAATAAAACTATTTAAATTGAGAAATGACTGATTCTTACTCGAACCCTCTCATACCCACGGTTGAAGGACGGGTACAGCAATATTTAACTCACTGACTGTCAGGTAAATTTGTTTTGTCACGGTACCCTAGTGGCTAAGGTAACGGACTCGTGACAGGCATGTTATGAGTTCGAGCCTAGTACCACAAAAAACCCACCGTGTAGGGCAGTGATGCACATTAAATCTGTCCAGAGCTCAAACGTCATCCCATTGAGGTGGTGTGGTACTTTGAATAGGTGTTGCCAGCTAAGGTGTCAACCTCGACACTTGACCATGTTTCAAAATTACGAGGTCTATCGCCAAACGTCCTCGTGTAAGTGAACAGTGCGACGTTAATATTCACTCACTCACTCGCCAGGTAAATTTAAAGCGTCTTGTCCTGATGCCGAGGTTTTATTTTAAATAAAACGTCAAATTTTACAAAGTATAACAATATTAAGTTATTGATATAATTGTAGTAGCATTTAGAGTAATTTTTATTTAAGAGGAGTTGGAAACACCCCTCTGTCTATATATACCGACAATGTTAAATTGGATGTTTTCGATGCACCTTTTCTCAAAATCTGTTATATGCACATGCTTGAAATGTTTCATACAATTAAAGTACACCTTTCTCATTATACTGAAATCAGGTTTTAGCTACTTTTGAATTTGTTTATAATGTATAAAATATCTTATTAAACACTGCGAAATTTGATCCATTTTTCCACATTAAAATTTGTAAAAGATAAATTTTTGAGTTTTTTACAAAAAGCCTTTTTCAGTGTATATTAGCCATCATTATAAATGTATTAAAAGAAATTACATACCTGTGAACAGCAGTTTCTCAGGAAAGGTGCATCGAACATCAAAATTACATTTTGAGATAAATTGATTTTAATGTACGCGGTGAGACTTTTTTAATCGGCTGGGAAATAACAAAAAATAAAAGGCTCAATTAACAATAAAAAATAAATGTTTAGGTTCGTATCAGATAATAAAATTTAAGCAAAAACGAAGTACTTTGTTTACATTTTTCGCCTTTCAAATGGGCATGGCCCAGTTTCAACGATTATTTAAAAATAGGTTTTAAGGACTTCTAATTACCCTAGAGGTTAAAGCAAGATATTTTTAGAAATATTAAAATCTATTCAATTTGAAAATGTAAAATCTCAAATTGTCAACAAACATGATTTTAGCTTTCCAACATTCCTTAAAAAAACACTACGAGAGAACTCGTAGTCTGGCGTCACTTAAAAAGATTCCTGTGTTGAATGCCACTTAAAAGTCCTGTCGTAATGGTTTTTTTCCATGTACAAATCTTTACATACAAATACATTTTCTTTCATTTTTCTTGATTTTACAAGCTCATCACTTAATTTAATCTGGTGGCAGTCAGATGTGTAATTTTATGTCAGACGAGTACTGATTCTCGATGGAAAAAAACCGTATAAGGTGATGGTACTTACAAAAAATTGTAAAATAACAAAAATGAACTGATAAGTAATAATTAGCAGAACGAAGGAAAGCCATCTGTTGATACAAGCAAATCGCTCTAGTCTATTTCGAAATTTTCCTGCAGAATGCATTCAAGTTCTGAAACCAAAGAAATCGAGGGAATAAAAAGATGAAGATGCGTTAATTTAGGGAATCAGTTTTTATGCATTTTTTGATGGTAACGGCAGCAATTCTGGAGAAAGCAGCAACTGTCACACATTAATACAAACACAGCTGATTTTCAATACTTATAACGTCTTTCCCGGATATAAGCAAAAAAAAAAAAAAAAAAAAGAACGTAAGGAGACTATGTGTTTTAGTCTAGTGTGTCCAACAGCCCAGCACCTCGAGCTGACCCATGCTTGAAAGCCCATGGGTATAAATTTGTACAAAGTACAAATTTTGTATCGGCAGAGCTCAGGTGCCTCCCTCTAAGGAGGAAACTGGGCGTCAAAATTACTTGCGGCAATTGGTATCGCCTATATGTTGCCGCACTAAAAAGGTATATCAGCTCCTGGGGAATGTACTAGGTCTTCACAGTTAGAAATACCAATCCACAGTCTCAATAAGAAATAAAAATATAATATGTTTATGTTGTAATCAAATCGTCTTAGTTAGAATTTTAATAATACAAAAACGAGATAATTGATGTTGTTTACGCTACATAAATTTTTCATGCATTCTTTTTAATAATTCCTAACTCAAATGGAGATAAATAATCAATCTCAAATTTCAGCCCAAACTACGTGGTATCTCGTAACCGGCAATTTTTGTAGACGCATTTACTACGAGATATCACGTAAATGGCAGTGGATGGTTTAAAGCTCATCAAAGTAATGTTCTGAATCTGAAAAATCGATTTCTTTTTGGATTAACCTTTAAGGGACAATAATTTGAATTAGAAACTTATACAAGTACAAGTGGCAGATCGTTTTGTTTGAGTGAGGGTGAATGAGTGAATATTAACGTTGCAGTATTCAGCTATTCGAGGGCTTTTAAAGATGGACCTCATGATTTTGAACCATTTTTAAGTGACAAAGACGACACATGAGTTGTACCCCCGTTCTCCTAACTTCCATACTACACTAACGAGAAGGAGTTTAAGTTTTCACACATTTAAAACGGGTATCGGCACCCTCTACACGGTAGATTTTCAGCGGTACCAGGCTCGATATCATGACAAGCCAGCCACGTGTATATTACCTTGACTACTAGGTTTCCGCAGCCACTACCTTTTGTAAGTACAGTTGAACGTCGTTTATCCGAACATTTATTATCCGGAGCGTCAAATATATCCAAAGTAGTTTTCTTTTTCTTCTTTCTTTTTTTGTCACTTATACTATATATGAATACGTTTTCGAACAGTGTTCAACAGTTGTTTCTCGAGAGTGATGGGAAAAGTGATGGGAAAACCCAAGGTCAGAGATATTTGGAAAATTTCAGTTGTGTGATTTGGTAAACATATGCACGGAACATTAGGTCAGTTTGTTTCCAAGTGAGGGGGTGTATACGTGCTCTTTTGTTGAGTTGTGAACTGCTATGTATTCGAATTCAAAACGGAAGCTCACCGTCTTGAATATAGAGACAAAACTTGAAATATTAAACCGTCTTGCGAAAGTAGCAAGGGTCCATCAAATGCTGACGCATTGTTTGCGTTAGAGACAGCTATGGAGTGGTACGAACAACAATCAGAGGGCTGTTCTTACTCAACTCCAGCTGCTCAAGAGAATCAGATACCTTGCAGCGAAAAAACGATGGTGTTCAATGGTACAGCGAAAAATAAGTGATTATTTTCCACAATAAATTGCGACATTTTGCACCTATTTTCCTTTTTCTGCAAGCATGTTTCCCGCATGTGATGGTTTTCAATATTCGTATATAGTGGCGTATAGTGTTATATACTGCATTGATCACATTCGGTTTTTGGTTATCCGAGCAATCGCTTATCCGAACGGTGTCCGGTCTCAATTGATTCGAATGAACAACGTTCTACTGTATAAATAATTTTTCTATTTAACGGAACTTAAAACTAATTAAAAAGAAATAAGAAAAAGGATTGTGGTCGCAACTAAATAGTTTTGCGAGCCAATGACTAAATTTAAATCCTAATTCCAATTCATTTAATTAACCGCCAGTTAATATACGAGAAAAAAAAAGAATTATTTTTTTTCAGATACATTTGGGCATATGTCTGAGCAACTTCTGTTTAATCTTTTATAATTTAAATAAAAGTCAAATCTTTGGAAAAATAGAGTACACAGTTTATTTTATTGAAATAACACTTAATCAAGCCTTTCTACTTTAAGAAATTCTTTACTGGTGAAGAAAGCTCGAGAGAGATCATTTTTATAAAATAGACAAATAAACGCACCCTTTCAGCATAAATTTTGCTACTTAGTTACTTCAAAGCAAACGTACGCAGTTGAAAATTAAATTTAACAATTACTCAGCTTAATTAAACGAGTTAAATGGCATTTTAAAATTTGAAAGAATTTATATGCTAAATAAAAATAAATTAATACAAAACTAAAATGCAATGAGAATTCTGAATAGTTTCTTGTAAAATCTTTTCTTTTTCTTTCTGCTAATTCTCTCAAAAACTTAACACTTATCTTTGTAATGCTTAGTTTATTTTAACTAAACTTCCTTAATTAGTTCTGTTCATTGGCTTAAATTTCCTCTCCAATCCCTTACTCACTTTTCCTTTCCAATTTTTGAAACATATTTGAGAATAGAAGGTTAACAAGTTTTTATGTTTTTTTTTATTATGTTTGAATAAATTTATTCTGGTTTGTTTTTCACTGTTTTCTGTGATAAATTACTTGTTACATTCAACGTATTTATTCTTTAATTAAAAAAATACAATACGTAATTTTTATCGTAGAAAAAAAAAACAGAACTAGAAAACTACAAAAAAAAGACAGCAAAAATATTTTAAAAAAGATACATGAAAAATTATGTTCAAATATGACATTTTTGTCTTAATAAAACACAAATTAAATTCCTCATAAATTGGCGTAGTAAAAAATGAAGTTAACACAATCACTATATTATTTAAATCTTAGATTTTAAGAAGTTTTATCATTGACAATTTATTCTCAAATTTTTAGTTTTATTAAATTAACTTTATCCCGATACATAATCCCGTATACATTTTTTGAAGGAAAGTTTTCTAACTCATTATTTTTTAATAGTTTAACTAAATTTTAATTATTAATTTAGTATAATTATTTTGTGAAATATTTATTTTTGTAGAGAAAAAGGATTTTCTTTCAACATGCTAATTTTTTTAAAACAAAAATTAATGTGGGGAGGGTGTAAAAGTATATAAACTGGAATTATAAATATTTTAGGGACAATTCAAAACGAAAAAGAAATTTTGAAACCTAATATATCTAGTCATATATAAGAGAAATTATCAGACTTAACTCGACAAAAAACCCTCTAATGGCGTGTTTTTGAATTCTCGTATTTAGTCGAATCAGTGTTAATGCTAATGAATGTCGTGTGCGGCTTACAACCGAAGGCAAAAAATTTGTTGGGTGGATGGGGAAAAAGAGTTTCCTCCCCTTTCAAAAGGAAACATGTTCCTGTCCATTTTGACCACTTGCATCGATGACTTATTTCATTCTGCAGTTCGTCTTCATGTTTATAAACACTGTTGCCTGCTCGAATTTAGAAAATAGATTTGTATTCACTTTTTCACCAAAAAGCACTTTTTCAATCTAGTCGGATAACTTAAACATTAAAGATATTGGTAACAGCATCAAGGCAAGTTTACTAGGACGCAAATATGATAAGGGAGGCCATTTTTATATCCAGAAAAAAAAGAAACATAGTAACGGCCATTGAAAATTTCACACGGATGAAATACATATACATCAGCATAAAAAATGATACAATTTTTGCTTGCAAATGTTCAACAGTCATTAATAATTCTTCTACATTCCTTTAAATAATGTTGCATAACAAATGCATTGGATGCAATGAAAAATGATACCATGTGAGCATTAATTCCTAAGTCAGCTGTGACAATAGGAGTACGAATCATTTTCAAAGCAAGATACTGACATTTAGAGTAATTATAGATTCATATATCTATTTGAATATTTTTAATACATATCAAATACAAATTTTTTTTATATAATTATTAACTTCTTATTATTTTTCATTCTTTTTTTTATTTCCTTAAAGTATCCGACTATACGTTCGGAACCGTGATTTTAAAAAAGCACCTAAATGAATAATTTTCATGATATTTAGTGTCACTTAGGTTAGAATGCATGTATAAAATTGTTTTAAGGGAATTTTGACAAAAAGCACTATTTAAATACAATATTTTGGCAAACAATTAAGTTAGAATAAGCTTTTTTCTAAATGTTTCCCTTTTATGAAAAATGCTTCTATTATAATAATATTTTGCCTGTATATAACTCAGACCTCTATATAGAAGCTCAACTAGAATTTTTGGAAAGTTCACATTATTTTCGGAATTACCATCAATTGAAATAATTATTGACGTTTTTTTCTTAAAATTGATCTCCTCTGTTGTCGTAAAACATGGATAAACCTACCTCTAAGTTATATATTACAAAAATTCTATTTGAGCATCTGTAGAGAGATATGAGCTATATGCAGGCAAAATATTATTATAATAGAAGCCTTTTTCATAAAAGGAGAACATTTTGAAAAAAGATTATTCCAACTTAATTGTTTGCCAAAATATTGTATTTAAATAGTGTTTTTTGTCAAAATGTCCTTAAAACAATTTTATGCATGTTTTCTAATCTAAGTGATACTAAATATCATGAAAATTATCCATTTATGTGATTTTGCAAAATCCCCGTTCCGTACGTAGTCGGATACCTTAAGGTATCCGACTATTCTAAATCATGAATTTTTTCAAACACTGATAACTTTTTTTATGATTTTATTTTATAGGCCATCTTATAGCTTAACAAAAATACCAAATTTTTATTTTTTCATTCACTAAAACAAAAACTACAAGTGTTTTAGCAAAAGCGTATGCCATAACTTTACACAAGATGTCAAACTTTAAAATGCGTTTTACTCGAAATGTATTTTTTTCGAAAAGCTCAAACGGGGATACCGATTGCTCAAAAAGTTTTAAAAAATAATTTGTTGACATTTTTTGTGTATATTCTGCATAACAGTAGAAGTGTTTTGACCTTCATATTCATCTCACACACACAATCACTGTCTTTTTTCAAAATTTACATTCCTTTATGTGAATATAATCACCGTTTCTTAAAGCAATTTTGCATAATCACAAAGATAAAGAGAGTGCTCCACTTTTGAAAAATTAAAATATCTCTTATCCTGAAGGTCATTTAAAACATGAATAACAAAGAAACCCATCAAAATTGAAAAATTGAGAATTTGTTCATAAAAGTTTTGTATAGAGCGGACCCCGTCTATGTAATTTTTGTACATTTTTACCAGTTTTTCCCCATTTTAATAATAATAAAAAATATTTGTTCTGTTTTCAACTTTAGTATTTTTTGCTTAAAATATAATAAATAAATCTAAAAATCACTAAAATCTCCATATCTCCATTTTTTCAACAAAAAAAAAAAAATGTCGTAAGTACTTGGGTATTGAATATCGATGAACCTTTTACACAATTTTCCATTTTTTCGCAAAAACGAATAGTGAATTGGGGGGAGGGAGGTGATGCTGCTTAGAATGGATGGTGGGTTAGATTTGAGTAAATAAGGTACTTGATATCTATTTAATACGTAATCACTCTTATTGCGATGGGTGCTAACACCACAATGATTTACATAAAAAATTGCAAAAAAATAGAAAATTTAATAAACATTTTGGGAAAATTAATCGCATCTTATGGAAAAAATATTTTCCCTTTAAATGACGCATAATGATTATTAAAAAAGTGTGCGTGTTTATTAACATCTCCCTGAAAGGCAATGCGAGGGCTTTTGGTGATGGACCTCGTAATTTTGAACCACGGTCAAGTGACGAGGAAGACACCCAAACAGGAATCCCACTCTTCGAAATTTCACACCACACACACGAGTGGAATTTCAGTCACATCAGTCTTAATGTATATCAGCATCTCTACAAGTCAAGTATTTAGTGGCATCAAGGAAAGAACATGCTAACTGATAACTCCGGCCACGGTCTCTTGACTTGACCTCTAAGCTACCACGGGTGCATAAAAATGAGAACAGAGACTGATTTTGCAATGAAAAACCTTTATATGTATAACATATAACATAATGTGGTAACTAACTGCGGGGGACTGTAAAATAGTTTACTTAACTTAGGAACTTTGATCTCATGCAGCAAGTATATGGAAATTGAAATAAACAATAGAATTTGTTTTGTTAATAGAAGTTTTCATGACCTCAGAAACCAAATTAAGTCTACGTTTATTTCAATAAAAACACCAAATTGAGCATATATAAAACTTTAATCAGGCGTATTGCTCTGTATGGAAGTGAATGTTGGACCCTCGATAAAGCAGAGGAGGAACAGTTGCTCCTTTTTGAAAGAAACATTTTGAGGAAAGTATTTGGACCAATTTTAGAGAACATAGAGTGGAGAATTCTTTTCAATAATGAAAGTTACAGGCAGAAATGGAGGAACTGACATTGTGAAAACTATAAAAATATCACGTATTGAGTTGTTGGGCCATCTGTACAATTATGCAGATGCTTTTCCTACCAAAACGGTACTTTTTTCGAAAAGTGAAGGTACCAGACGCATAGGGCGACTCCCTACACCGGGAGTGTCAAACTTTCGGCCCAGCCATTATATTGGCACACAAGATTGTATAATACAATATCAAAATTTCTCTCGAAATATGAAATATAGTAGCAGAGTAGAGATGTCAAGTGTCAGGAGAAAAACGTTAAATTTTCTTCTTCTTTTATTTATATTTATTAAAATGTATCATTCGAGAAATGAGCTTGCGTTTCTATAAATATTGATTTTATTCAGTCCACCTTAAGTCAAAACTTGTTTGTTTGGCCCAAACTAGCCCTTGAGTTTGACGATGGTTTGATGGTTAGACGATGTTCAAGACCTCAAATGGGAATAAACCGATGGAAGGTTGTAGTCACTGATAGGGGCAACTGGAGGAGGATCATAGAGTCAGCCTTTGCCTGCAAAAAGCTTTTGGCTTATGAAGAAGAAGAGTGAGGAAAGTGCATATGCAAACTATTAGTACTTCAACGCATTTGAATAATACAAGAGTAATGCCCTCTACAGTCAGTACAAAGAGGCATACAGTTTTGTCGCCGACACATTTGGAAATCGTATTTGGATATAGTTGATATGAAGAAATTTGTATGGTTCTAGTAAGAAGAAAAAAACTCACTATCACATACATACTTTGACCACGTCATGATGATATCATATCTAAGCTGAGGCTCATTGCTTCAGGATATTATTAATCATACTGGTAGTGATCCCATGATATCCTATGATTATAAAATCGGGGGATTAGAGGGCCTAAGAGTTTTAAGCTGCCAGGAAAGGACGAGAGGAAAAATAACGCGGGCTTGTAGGATTTAGAATTCGCATCATATGTCCTGAATCAGGAAACTGACTCATTTACAGAACGATAAGGGCATACATGGACAAAGTAACATTGTCTGTTGCACTATGGATTCATATTGCTGTAGCAATTCTTAAGGCCTCTTTTGTCACTACAACACAGTTATGCCTATAGTGGTAAATTTAAAGACGGTTATTTGGCACAATTCTGTTGCATGTCGGCCTTTAAAATAAATCCTGGTTCTGCCCCTAATATCACGATGGATGTATCTATATGCTTAGATACCGAAAAGAAATAATTTTTTTCAATTTTCATCCCATATCGTCTCAAAAGCCCAGCATCCGAAGTGGTGGTATTAAGTGTCATTACGTAAGTATCCCAGTTATATCTTAATAGCTTATTCCAGTTTGGGTATCCAATATTACATTATCAACGTATTAAGGTCTGAGACGGTGCCTTATGTTTGAAATGTGAGAATGAAGCTACTTTTTTACTAGATAGAGGACGATAAAATGTTAACAGTGCTGACCTTCCTCAACATAAAATTTATTAGACTTTTGTTGTAAAAGTCGCCGAATATTTACCAACTTTGTCACCCAATCAGAACCTCTGGCCTTGATTGACTCTCCCCTCTTGCCATTTAGGATTATGATTACTATGCCACTTGCAATTTAAAGACTCTGAAAAGAGCAAGAGACATATAGAATTTTTCATGCCGTATCTTTTATGAAAGTTCAGTTTTATCAATGTTCAGTCAGATTAGAGACAAAAGATGCAGTACAGATTGATGAAGAATACTGCTTGCTGTGTTCTTCAAGGAAACTGTAAATTAAACCGTGCCATATTTTTATGTACAATCTATGACACACACACACACACGCACGCACGCACGCACGCACGCACGCACGCACACGCACGCACGCACGCACGCACGCACGCATAACACACACACACACACACACACACACACACACACACACACACACACACACACACACACACAGTTCGTAGCTTGAAAAAGAGTGGAATTGGCAACAACTGTTTTGGTGGCATCCTCCCACATACCTCTTCTATCTATGTGGGGAGTTTCGTCTTTTTCGATTCCGCCAGTTGGGAGTACTGCGTCATTTAGTAAACACGTGCAACTGCATTTTGCTGGAAAAATGTCGAATCGACATTAAGTTTCTTGTGAAACTTAAGAAGTCAGTCACGAAAACATTTCAAATATTGAGAGAGGGTTATGGAGATGAAACTTTGTCTAGTTCACATTTGTTTGAATGGTATAACAGGTTTTCAGGGGAAGGATCAGAGTGTGGATGATAATGAACCTGCTAGATACCGAAGGTCAGTGATTACAGACCAAAACATAACTAAAATTTGTAATATGCGTGGGTTTTTACTCACATCAGTGGTCATATCAGCAAAACTACATTGAAGAACTAAAAAGACTCCCTTAAAAATTAGGAAGAGAAGGCCAGAATTGTGTGAAGAGTCATGGATTGCTGTTGCATCAAGACAACGCATTCCCTCACATGGCCTTATTTGCCAAGCAGTTTATGACCAACAAAAACATTACTATGATGGGGTAACCTCATTATTCACAAGATTTGGCTCCCATGAAACTTTTTTTTAATTTTCTACAGTTAAATGTTGCTGAAAGGGAACCTATTTTACCGTAGTTTGAGAGGTACAGGCAAAAATGGAAATTTTCCTTAAGGGCCTTCCAAATCCTACGTTCCAGAACTGTTACTAGCAATTGTGGCACCAAATGCAAAAGCGTGTGAATGTTGAAGGAAACTACTTTGAAGGTGGTACTGTCACGGAGAACCGATTCTGTAAGCAGAATGTTTCATTGAATCAGTCTCGTACTTTGCGTGTCACACTTTGTATAGGTAGAATATCACATTCTGGAAATAGTCTTGACGAATTAAATAACGAAATAGAAACGAATTTATTAACGTGTTCTAAACATTAAGAGAATCACCGTTTTACCCCGTGTACTCTCAGCTAAGAAAATGCAATGAGAAAATATTAGGTATGTGATATAGTTACTTCATAAAAGGAAGGGAAATAGTAGTGTTTTTAGAAATTGTGTAGGTGGTTTTGGTGAAAAATACTCACTAGGTGATAGTACTCGCTGAGTACAATTCGTGCAAACTGATAGTATACTTTCTTCCGAAAATCTGTGAATAAATTCGCCAAAATACAGAATTAATTGAAAGGGGAAATGAAATAAACTAGCATTTAGAAAAGGGGGTATTTGTAATTAAGATTAAAAATACATACATTATTAAAATTTAGAATACTATTGAAATTGCTATGGAGCTTTTACAATTTAGTTTTTTTAGCAGTTTCATTATTATTATTCAATAAGAAATAAACAAACATTTTCAGCAATACAAAATACGCTTCCGCTTAAAGTTCGAAACAATTTCACTTTGGTTGATTAACTCTTAAAAAAGGAACAGATATTGATGATATTGAGTCTATACATAGATATAACACGTGAAATACTTTACATTAATTTTGTCACATGCATGCATAAGCATATATACAGCACCTCAGCACAAAAAAATTGAAATGAAAGGTCACAAGACGAAGAAAGCAAATACCCAACTAGGAAATGTCTTCCACTGTAACAGCTAAACATCTTTCCTCAAAGTAAATTTGTGGTCGATAAAAAACTGCTTTTAAATCTCGGGGAGGTGGATGCTACTCCTTCAATAACTATTTTGAATTCCTAGATGATTTTAGGACGAAAAAAGTGGATTGTAATATTTTCTAAATGTATTTTATAGAGTTAAGTTTGGCAGAATTGGCTGGTCACAATTCATCCAGTGAATGTCTTCATTTTCCGGAAACTCGTCTACTAGATAAGCCGCATGTGAATGAAAGTTGTTATTAATAAAGATATAATCATAACCAGTTACATTATCCAAACCCTCTCTTAATAGATAAGTTGTAATTCATGTGTCTCCCCATAAGTTATACTTAACACTCTGTGATGCATTAAAACGTTTAGAAATTTGTATTGGAAGCTGACCTTCCTTTACTTTGCCAATTATTCTCCATATAATTGTGCTTGATGAAAGTTGGCTGATGCTCATTTTAAAGGTTTGTTTTTTAACTTCTCGAATATGTTGTGAAAAATCCATCTACAGTATACATGAGGAACGATACATATAAATATGCTTAAAACCTTACAAATCTGTATACCTAATTTAGAGCCCATATGTGTCCGAGTACTTTTTCATAATTTATTTAAGTTTGTTAGAAGTTTGATTTTGTTTATTTGGAAGCATTGGTTTTGCCTGTAGTTCAATACATTCTGGGAAATCCTAAGATATATAAAATTTTTCTTAACTCTGAACATCACTGCAATTAATATGTAATAAAACACTCATTGCATTTGAAGTGTCTAACATACATACAAAACACCTAAAAACTTAATCTAATGCTTAAAACTGAGAATTTCTGATTTAAATAACACGTTTTATTATTCTACAGAAGAACTGATTCCGTTTTGAATGTTTGGTCATCATTAAATTCTGATTCAAGTAAAGTACAAATTCCATTTTAGCGAAAAAACTTAAATTTTATTAAAACTGTTAAACTTTGAAAAAAGCATTAAAAATTGGTTAAACTACAACAATAAAACGGCTTGTCAAACAAGATTAAATCAAGGTGCTTAAGGCAACAAGAACTGCCAAGCTGCTTCATTTTAATTTGCGGAAGAATTACTAAAGAATTTTAAGTATATTAATTGAATAAAATACTTATTTCTGTATTCAACACAAAATTTCTTCATTCACTTGAATCATTTCTTATGTATCAATCGATTTAGATACTTGAATATGGAAGATAAAAAATCACGTCAAAAAAATGTTTTTTCACACAAAAAAACTATTTATGTTTTTTATGCAAAATAATATAACACATTATTTTTTTGAAACAAACTACTTAAGTTAAGTAAAGGAAATTTGAATATCCCAAATAAAATCTATTGGATTGCATGAGAACGTGAGTAAATTTTCTGTGTTGTTTCTTCAAGTGAGAGAATTAAAAAAACTTCTTACTAAGTTCTTCGGAATTCTTAAGAAGTTTATATGTTTCGAGGGCTCCCTAATGCAAAACAGCAATAAAAAGAATGTAAGGCACGGTCGAATTGTTAGTTTATCTTCATTCTCCTTTTTTTGACAGAAAAAAATACACGGATAAAAATTTTTTAAAAAAATATGGTACAAATGTTGTAGAACGTTTGTGACTTTTGTATAGAAAATCAAATTCTTAAGTATTTCCTAAGCTGGCTATCTAAATTTTTATACATAAAGTTGTTTTTGTCCCTTGTGTTTATTATCACTGCATTTCTGTTTAATAAATTACACCTTATTCTTGAAACATCAGTTACCCCCTAACTTTGCAAATGCTTTGTGCAAAGGTGACCAAAATTTGTACTTTAATTGTTAAATTTTACCAAGAATATTGATTATTATTACAAATTTTATTTATAAATATTAAGATCCAAAATAATAGGTTATGATTATGTTTTTTTTATTATTATGTAGAATGAAGATGTAACAATATACGAGTATTCTCGGGCACTTTTAAGGTTACGTGTTGTTGCAGAGGGTACTACAACAAATAATAAAAAAACAAATTAACACGTGTTACTTAAAATTTTGTATCATTCCATGCTTTAATGTTTTCATTTCAATCTTTTTTAAAATTTAAGTATATTAAAAAAAATATTATCGCGAATTACACATTCCAAAATAAAACTGCTGAAATGATGCTCAGTAATAGAAAAATGAAAAAAAAATATTTAGCTTAAAAAGATAATTCTTTTCTAATTTGTATGCAGTTAAATGTTGGCACGAATGAAAAATGTTAAACCAAATGGAGAGAAATAATTTTTTAATCATCTATTTAGACAGAAAATATCATTGACTGGTGGAAAATATTTGGAAATCATTGTTATTATACTATCAAACATTTTCATAACAAGAAAAATAACACTGAATTCTAAGATATTTTTGAAATGCTCTAAGCGTTCAAACAACAAAAACAGACTTAATTGAAAGATATAATTTTAAAATCATACCGGAATAGGAAAAGACCCCAAACTTAGAATATTAATTTGAAATAAGCTATTTATATTAATCCTGTATTGAAAGCAAGAAACAACTAAGTATTCTACTTGCTGAACCATTCTGAGTTTAAAAATGTTCCTTTCGATTTTTCAGATTTACTGTCGTTCTAAAACTGTTTCCAGAGATTTAAGAACTGACTTAATCCATAATGAATTAAGTATTCATGAAAGAGAAATATTACTTAGATTTTATGTTTAATATGTATATTCTAAAACTATTCATGAGAGGGTTGTGCATCGTCTTTTTAAGTACATTTCCGTTAGCGTAGATTTTCTTGGATTCTCTAGAGGGCAAGAGGAAGGATTTGAGCTAAATTTCGGAGATCGCTTAAGTTAGATAATGAAAAGAGAAAGAACGGCACCGAATTAAGTCCATTATATGGGAAACAGCTTTTAAAATTTAAGAATTTCTTGCAGATATATTCTCGCCTCCTCTTTTTAAAATTTTACGCATAAACTCTTATCTCTAAGGAATTGGAAACTTGCTTTATATAAATTCAAAATATTCTTTACAAGGATAATAAAGCCAAATGTACCCAAATTAGGATAATGAAAAATAAAATTTATCTAAAATATTTACTGCGGTGCATTACTTATACATCCGAAATACTATAAAATGATTTTCTCAAAAAAATATTATCTTCATTTTATGGTACTAAAAAGTACGTTTTTATATGTTTGTTCCGTTAAAATTGTAGTTATTTAAGGTATGTATATTAAGGTAGAAGGGGCTTGACAACTATACTAAGGGGGTGCGAATATATTGAAAAATAGAAAACAAAAGATTATTTAAAAATTATTAATTTACTGAAAGTAAGCAAACAACATACATTCTGACATAATAAAAAATAAAATACAAATTTACATTGATATATTACGCTTATAAATGTATCAGTGCTACGCCAATGTACTTTATAATTAATTTTACAATACTAAGTTAAGAACAAAATTAATAATTTATACGAATGTCATATATATAATTATATACAAAAATTAACACATATTTTGATAATTTGTACAATTTATAATTAATCCAGTGCTTCTAAAACTTTCAATATTTGCGACCCAATATTCAATCATAATTTTCATCGCGCCCCCCACCCAAGCAATAACTATGTATTGAATTCAATAATACTATATTTTCATACTAAATTTACTACACAATACGATAAAAACCTGTCAAGTGCCACCGGCGTATATAAACGTCTCGCTCAGCTTTTCCCCCGGACGTATATATACCTACGTCCAAAGTACGATCCCCTTTCTGTGTATTGTTATCCATAAAATTATTTCGAGGACTTGGAAACGCTATAAAAAGACATTGCCAGTGTTTGCGAAGGATGCACTTATTTCAGAAGATTTGCTTATTTATTCCTTTTCTTCCTCCGATTCATGATATACTCTTACCTACATGGAAATCAGTGGCGTTGGGGGGAGAATCGCGTAACTTTTAATCAACAATTTTGAGATTTATTATAAACCATACAAATTATCAAGTCATAATTTTTGTATGTAATTTTATGTATGACAAGACCATGGGGATATTGGTAATTATTATAAAGGGTGTTTTTTTAGAGGTATAGAACTTTAAATTGCAATAAAACAACGATGTATTATTCGATTGACATTAATTTTTTTTATTCGAAAGATAATCTTGTGGCATTACTTTTTAAATAGGATTTCTGGCATAGGACTGCCACGGCTGGCTCGGATGTAGTCCAATCTGGACGTCCAATTTTCGATGACTTTTCCAACATTTGTGGCCGTATATCGGCAATAACACGGCGAATGTTGTCTTCCAAATGGTCAAGCGTTTGTGGCTCATCCAAATAGACCAATGGCTTTACATAGCCCCACAGAAAATAGTCTAGTGGTGTTAAATCACAAGATCTTGGAGGCCAATTCCCAGGTCCAAAACGTGAAATTAAGCGGTCACCAAACGTCTTTCAATAAATCGATTGTGGCACGAGCTGTGTGATATGTTGCGCCGTCTTGTTGGAACCACAGCTTCTGGACATCATGATTGTTCAATTCAGGAATGAAAAAATCAGTAATCATGGCTCTATACCGATCACCATTGACTGTAACGTTGTGGCCTTCATCGTTTTTGAAGAAGGATTCCACCAACCCCTAAAGCGCACCAAACAGTCAGTTTTTCTGGATGTAACGGTGTTTCGACATACACTTGTGGATTAGCTTCACTCCAAATGCGGCAGTTTTGTTAGTTGACGTAGCCATTCAACCCGAAGTACGCTTCATCGTAAACAAAATTCGCTTATGAAAATCGGGAACAACGACAATATCGTTTTGGGCCCATTCGACGAATCTACGCCTTACTTGATGATCGTTTTGATGAATTGCCAAACCAAACTGAGAATAAATCACTTGACAGCTGTTAAATCGGTCGCCATCTTGGAAAGTAATGCCAACTTAAACTTCTATACCTGAAAAAAAAAACACTCTTTACTTGTTCTTAACTTATAATTGTTAAATTAATTATAAAATACATTGTGTAGTATTGATACATTTATTAGTGTATTATATCAGTGTAAATGCGTATTTTATTTTTATTGTGTCAGAATGTATCTTTTTTGTTGGTTTACTTTCATTAAATTAATAATTTCTTTAAAATAATCTTTTGTTTTCGACTTTTCAATGGACTCGCCCCCCTTGCAGAGTTATCACGCCCCTCAAGTGTGGCGCGCTCCACAGTTTGAGAAACACTGAATTAATCCCTTAGCTGCCGATTAAAAGTTACGCGATTCGCTTCTCAATGCCAACCGTTTTCCATGTAGCCGCGCGTATGTGATATTTAGGGGAGGGGAAATAAAGAAGTAAATATAATTTGAAATAGCTAAATGCTTCGCAAACATTATGAATGTCATTTTATTGCATTCCAAAGCCTTTGGAGTAATTTTATGGATATAAATGCACAGAAAAGTTTGTACTTGGGAAAGACGTGTATATACGTCTGTAGAAATTAATGCTTTGTTTGAATGAGACGTTTATATACGCCGGTAGCACGTAAGTTAGTCGTATCATAGTTTTAGCGTCAAAGTGTAGTATTATTGAATGTAATGCACTGTTGTTGTGTGAGACGGACGCAATAAAAATTATGATTCAATATTGGCTCGCAATTGTTGAAACTTTGAGAAGCACTGTTGTAAGAAAATACCACGCGAAATGTTTGTGATTAGATTTTTATGATTGATTGAAATAGTTCTTATTTTTACTAAATAAATTGAAGAAAAACATTTTTTAGAATCACCCAAGTTCATCCGGAACTTCTATTCCACATGATCACAAGTTTCTTTAATGTGATTTATTTAACTTTAATTTTTCTAGATCAAATAATGAAATTTTACAAAAAAAACATAAAAAGTAAAACTTTCTTCACCCAAGTTCATCCGGAACTTCTATTCCACATGATCACAAGTTTCTTTAATGTGATTTAGTTAACTTTAATTTTTCTAGATCAAATAATGAAATTTTACAAAAAAACATAAAAAGTAAAACTTTCTTCACCCAAGTTCATCCGGAACTTCTATTCCACATGATCACAAGTTTCTTTAATGTTATTTAGTTAACTTTAATTTTTCTAGATCAAATAATGAAATTTTACAAAAAAAAAACATAAAAGTAAAACTTTCTTCACCCAAGTTCATCCGGAACTTCTATTCCACATGATCACAAGTTTCTTTAATGTGATTTAGTTAACTTTAATTTTTCTAGATCAAATAATGAAATTTTACAAAAAAACATAAAAAGTAAAACTTTCTTCACCCAAGTTCATACGGAACTTCTATTCCACATGATCACAAGTTTCTTTAATGTGATTTAGTTAACTTTAATTTTTCTAGATCAAATAATGAAATTTTACAAAAAAACATAAAAAAGTAAAACTTTCTTCACCCAAGTTCATCCGGAACTTCTATTCCACATGATCACAAGTTTCTTTAATGTGATTTAGTTAACTTTTAATTTTTCTAGATCAAATAATGAAATTTTACAAAAGACATAAAAAAGTAAAACTTTCTTCACCCAAGTTCATCCGGAACTTCTATTCCACATGATCACAAGTTTCTTTAATGTGATTTAGTTAACTTTAATTTTTCTAGATCAAATAATGAAATTTTACAAAAAAAAAAAAAAAAGTAAAACTTTCGTGCAGTACTTATACTTCTAGCAGATATCTTTTTGATGTGCTGGACATTTAGATGTGATGCGTTTTTGTTTGTATGATTGATACCTTTGAAAAGAAATGTTGTATTGCGTGTAGTGACTTTATTTTGAAATTATATTTTCATGATGTTGTTTGCAAAAACTCAAATTCTGAAGTATAATGAAGGAGTATAGCATCTTAGGCGAAAATAAGAATATTTTCTTCAATGTTATAAATGAAATATACTTTGAATGAACTTGATAGAAATAATTTAAATGTTTCGTTTAAAAGTATATGTACTTACATTTCTTCTAAAAATTTAATTTTTTGTTGAGTAAAAGGATTTGCTACTGCATATATCTTTTAAAACACATTTGTAAGTATGTGTATTTGTAGTAGTTGTAAATATTTTTATTTGAAATTCCAATAAGAACACACAAGGAAATTTATCGTAATTTAAGAATTTCTTAAAATTTTACGATAGTATTGAACGTTTTTCGAAGAGCTTCAAAATAAAATATAAATGCAACTTATTTTATGTTTTTCAGTTAAATTCTTACAATATTGAATTTCTTAAAGGAAATTTGGGAAAATTTGATTACAATATCTCTACAAATGGTAGAAAAAGTTTACATTTCCTGTCTTTTTCCTCCACTTGCAGATCAGTAAATACTAACATTTAAGTTTTTTCTCGAATATTTCTTTATATTAAGAAGGACTATGATATTGCTAAACAAACTCAATAAAAATATACATTTCTAACCAAAGGTGTACATTTCCCCCATAATAGTTAATTTAATAATGTCCTCAATATTTACTTTCTCTGACTTATTTTTAATAAATTCTGTGAGCAGTTTAATTTTAAACATAACTTACTTCCCGATTACTTTTTAGACTCGACTAAATTTAATTTCACTTTAATTTGTTTTCCACATATAATGGGTGACAACTGTTAAATTAAATATCAATTTACAATTATTTAACATTTAAATACATTTCAGATAATTTTATTTGAAATTAATGAAGGCCTTTTTAAAGAAATATTTCCTTTAATTTTTTACATTTTCTTTTAAGAATAGAAACATGCCTTAGTTTATTTATACACTAAAATTAACAAACATTTTTATATATAAAGATATAATTACTTAAATATAAATTAATAATTACCAGTAATTTATTGAATTATTTAATGCAAATTATTTCTTGCTTCATGTATTACCAATATTATCAATTTCTTATCTAAGTACTTTAAGAGATAACTGTATGCATTAAATAATGAGTGAGTAAAAACTATAAGGTATAATTAGTATGTTAAAACTTATATTTAACATTTAAGCCTATTTTACTTCACTGATGCACACACATTTATTACAAAAACACGCAGAGAAATGTAAGGGTTGTAATCTTTTCTTCCTGACAACTCCTCTTCCAGTTATCAGAGCAATGGAAAACCGTGTCCTTTTCCTCATTCAAGGAGCATAATGGAGAAGCAACGGACAATTTACTTGGGAAGAAAGAGTGGATGTCCCTTTCGAGCATAAAAAAGAACTCTTTTTATTCCTGTGTCACTGCTTTTGACATTAGTTTTCCTTACGTTTTCCTTTGGCTTTGGTTTTATTCAGTCAGCAAAATAAGATAATTATTTTATTTTATTCAGAAATTTCTGTTTCATCTGCTTAGTTTCTATTTAAATTTTGAATGGTAACATTTAGAGTTTTTGTATCTTGTTCATTTTCGTTTGTTATTTTTTATTCTTTAAAAATTAGCATATATAAAAATATTACATTATAAATGAATACTTCATTTCATTATGTGGAATATTTTGCAATGCTAAGCCGCTTTATTAGTCGTTTCGTGCGTGCGCTTGTGGAAGGGTACAGCCCTAGACTACTACCTGTTACAAACATTATTACAGATGGAACTGTAGATGGTGTAACAGTCAATAAGGTTGAGATTGATTGTTTATTGACGTCACACTCTGAGACAGCACGATGGTTGCTGACAAGTGACCTCGTAATTTTGAATATCTGTTAAGGAACGAGTAAGACTTCTGAGTTGACCCTTCATTTTCTATACTTTTATACTACATCCCTTTAAGACTCTAATTATTTTTGTCTTTAAATATTAAATTCTTCTAGTCTGACCTCAAAGACACCGGGAAAAATAGCTTGGGCTCCCCACTGCCCCCCCCTTGAACATAGACGGTACCCACAAAATCGTTCGGGTTGGGCATTTTCAGTGAAATCGGTACCTGTGAAATTTTACATTTTTTGACTCTAAATTGATGGAAAAAACACACTTAATTCAACGAAAATTGCTACAAGTAAGGAAATTATTGATGTAAAATTATTAATTTTATTGACTCATTATTTATTTCCAGTGGAAATCTTTGAAACATATTTTTGTTTTTGATAAGCATAAATATAAGTTGCATTTTTCACAACATGTTTTCGGACTACTTTTGAAGTTTTCAAATCTGCACTTGTGAGGCCTTGAAATATCATCCACATATCGAAAAGGACTATACGTGTTAAGCCGTTTTATCCTGGATCGAACAGGATAAAAGGCATGATTTGTATAGGAGTGGAATCACAATACTGTTACCTTGATCATGTTAAAAGCTTTTGTGAGTAAGTGGAGAGGCTGCTAACGTGCTTTAACGATCTTTAACTTAAATTTTAAATGATCCATTTTGATTTTTGGAGAAAAATTATTTGATATTGCATTTTCCTTGCACAGAAACCAAGAATTTGCAACAGCTAAAACAATGAAATGAATGGGTTCAAGAAACTTTGATGGTAAAGAATGATACAAAATTGTCTTTCTATTTTAAATAAACAGCTGACCACCGTAAATGCAACACCCTAAAGGAGGCATGCAAATACAATGAAATTTACAACATGCATTTGCGGTGGTGAGATATGCAAATGATTAGAATTTCAGCGCAGACACACATCATGCACGCCTGTCGTGCCACCTCAAAGCGCTATTTAAGGCCTGAAGATTTCGATGATTTTATGTTCAGCAATTGTGTTTTTCTTGTGGTTTTGTCAAAAAACGATGAGTTATGTCTCGTAGAAAACAGCGATCAGCTTTTGATCAAGTATCCGAGTTCGAAAAAGGAAGGATAGTGGCCTACCGAGATTGGGGATTATCTTTCAGTGAAATCGGTAGTCCTGTTGGACGAAACCAAACAACTGTAATGCGGATATGTGACCGTTGGATGCAGGAAGGTACGATGGACCAACGTGGTCGATCGCATCCACCTCAGTGCACCACTTCATGTCAGGACAGACAAATTATGTGCATGTCAGTGACGGATCACTCAGTCACATCACGAACCGTAGCACAGCTCATTGAGTCTGTAACGCATCAATCAGTGTCGGCACTTACCATACGACGCCGTTTATAGCAGAGTGGTCTGTCCGCAAGGGTCCATTGCTTGGTCTACCCTTGACGCAGAACCACAGACGTTCCTGCCAACAATGGTGTGATGAAAGAATGATGTGGGTGACAGAATGTAATGAAGTTGTCTTTAATGACGAGTCACGCATCTGTCTGCAACACCACGATGGTCAGATTGGAGTCTGGAGAAACCGTGGAGTGATGATGATTAACAGCTGCGTTATGCACCACCACACTGGTCTTGCACCGGGTATTATGGTATGGAGAGGTATTGGATATCACTCTCGCACTCCTCTAGTACGTATTTCAGGTACTTTAAACAGCCAGCGCTAAATCTCCGAGGTGTTATAGCAAATTGTCCTTCCTTACCTTCAGGGCTTGTCCACAGCCATTATTTCAACAGAATAATGCGCAACCACACGTGACACGCATTGTCCAAATGTTCTTCGACAATCACCAGATTAAATTGCTTCCCTGGCCGGCTCGCTTTCCGGATCTTTCGCTGATAGAAAACATGTGGTCCATGGTTGCTCAACGATTGACCCAGATTACACCCCTAGCTGCCACAACAGATCAACTTTGGCAACGTGTTGAAGCTACTTGGTCTGCTGTACCCCAAGAACACACCCAAAGTTTCTTTGAATCAATGCCGAGGCGTGTGGCAGCGGTGATCTCCAGCAAAGGTGGCTACTCTGGTTACTGATTTTGGCAGGAACCACACTTCACAGAAGTCTATAAATTCAATCATTTGATACTTGGTCAACATGTTATCTACAAAATAAATTTTGTTGTGCTATCTCTTGTCTTTCTTGGTGTTTCATTTACGGTGGCCAGCAGTGTATTTACATGTTTATCTTCATCGCTCTGACCTGAACTTGATTTTCTTCTAAGTATACGTGATTCATATGTTTTGTTTGCAGTATTGTCGTTGTCCGAGAGATCACTAAGTTCGTATATAAGTTTAATATGATTTAACTATCAATTCCAAAATTTCTTCATGTGTGAGAATTCTGCAGAAGAATTCTCACACATGAAGAAAGAGAGGAGAGATTGTGAGAAGTTTTTGGTTAAAAGTTAGCCTAGTATTTCAGAAAAAGTAATAAAATGTATCAGAAAATTTTATTATTTAAAAAACATACATATTTAAACAACACCTTAGCAACTTCCACCAGAAACCCCTGATGCTTTTTATAGGGAGTGGAAGATATATATATATATATGGATGCAGATATCTGTTTAAAGGATGAAAATGTCATACCCCTCATCAAATGTGTAAAAAAGTAAATGAATTGCAACAAAGAGCAAGAGAAATAAAAAAAGGACCAATGATCCATGACAACCCCAAGTAAATACATTGTTAATTATACAGCATTATATTTCGTTTTTATTTAAGCTTCTTATGGAGACTTGGTACCCCTAAAATCACAAACCTATCGTTTTTTTTAATTTAATTTAATCTTATTCTTTGCATTTCGATTGATATATCACTTGTGCATGTCGGAAAGTTAGAAGTTGAATAAAACTTCAACCCTTGAATAAAAATTGAATAAAAATTAAACCCTTTTTAGAAAAAAAAGCTAAAAAAAGCATTTTGATGAAAAAAATCTAATTTATGAAGAGAAATAATAACATTAAAAAAGAATGTGCAATATATAAAGCAGAATATTTCCGAGGCAATGCATACAATCATTTTTTTTTCTTTGTGAAATGTGTGCATGTAAAATTTTTACATTAAGGCATTTTATATTAAAAATTTTATAATTTCAGTTCTTATTCCTGATATATTTTTCTTACAAATGTAATACTTTAATATTATAAGAAGAAAAACAGCTAAAATTTCTGTCGTGACAAAAAAAAAATTTTTTTAACGTTTTTCTTGAATTTTCTTGTGCAATTAGTACTCTCTAAAAGTTGATCATTTATAAAAATGTGTAGGTTGAAAAAATATCAAAATGCAATTATTTTAAAGAAAAACGTATAACTAATATCTTAAAGTGGTAGTTTAAGTTTAATTAAGCATATAATAATTTTTTTTCAGAATTATAAACTTTAAACTGGTTTTTCTCAGTTTGTGTTTTTCGAAACCTTAGTTCATTCAAAATGCTACTCCTTCGACAATTATTTACCAGTCACTTCCATCTTTTTCCTGCGTGTTAAAAATAAAGCATGTAATAAAATAGGGATCCGTTGTTCTATAAACTGAATACTTTTTTGTTAAAAAAATAAAATGTAAGACATGTTGGCTTTTTCGTTGATTTTTAGCCTGTATATCAACATATTATTTTTTTTCTCAAAAACGAATGAAGTTATTCTAAAATCGATCCCAAAAGTTGTTTAGAACATCCATAAGAATATTATAAAAAATTTTCAGGTCAAAAAATTAATTTTTACAAAAGGAGTAGGATTTTAAAATTTTCCCAATTTTCTTCAAAAAATTAAAATTTTTAAAATTGTGTGAATAATATATGAAAATTTTCATCTGGTATCATTTTCTTGAATAGAAACATTGTATAAAATGCTAAAATATAATTTTTAAATACGTAAATAAAGAAATTTGCTCAAAGGGTACCAAGTCCCCTTAAGTCTTAATATTGTAAAAACAGAAATAAAACTCCCTTAAGAACTTATCTTTATAGCTGCATTGACTCAAGTAACGCCCAAGCCTGAGTCCTAAAAGATACAATAATCGAGTATAATTAATATTTTTCTTGTTTACAATTATTTAAATATTAATAAAAAAATTTGTATCTAAGCAATTAGAAATATATTGATAATTACCTTTTTACGTCAGATAAAAAAAAGACGAGTTTTCGTTGTAAATGAAAACAAAGATATATTTACCAGCTGAAAGTAAAACATGACTACAACTATCTTCTGTTGATAAAAAGTGATACTCTACTCTTTCTTCAAATATGCTCAATCGTTGGATTCGGGATTTTCTTACATACGGCAATTCCAGAAGTAAAAACATATAAGCATATCTAACCCACACGATCGTTTGGCTTGAGTCTAAGTTAAGTCGGTATTCCCTATACCGATAATGTAAAATCGAACCATTTTAGGAACCTGTTTATCAGGAACTGTTAAATATAAAGACTTCAAATTTTGTCTGTAAATTAATTAGACTTCTTTATTTAAATAATGGTAAAACATTTCAAATATATATTGCTTACTTTTTTCAAAAAAAATCATCGTAAAAGTATCACTTTGAAATTTTTGAAAATTGTCATTTTTTTTCCGATAACTGCTTTTCAGCAAAATATTGTTGAAAAATCTTGAAAAAAGTAGCTCCATTATATGTAGTTACGTATTATTTATGCGCAGTAGAAATTGCAATTACATTCATTCAGTAGATTCTGTGAAAAAAGTACACGCATTTTAAAAAACAATGATTTTGAGAAAATTGCATTTTTAATGTACAAAGGCACTTCGTCACAAAAAAATGATGAATTACAACAGGTATTTGCCCTATTTTATTAAACATTAGTATCTTCTTAATTTTTAAAGCATAAAATAGAAAACAAAAATAGTCTTAAAATGTTCAGAAAAGACATTTATATTATTTTTCAGTTTTTGTTCAACGAGATTTTTTTTTAGCATTTTGCATCAATTTTCTTAAATTATACAACAATCTGCGAAGAATTTTGAACTTCGATGCATTACAAATATGATAAATAAAGGGTGTTTTTTAGAGGTATAGAACTTTAAATTGCAATAAAACAACGATGTATTATTCGATTGACATGAATTTTTTTTATTTGAAAGATAATCTTGTGGCATTACATTTTAAATATGATTTCTGGCATAGGACTGTCACGGCTGGCTCGGATGTAGTCCAATCTGGACGTCCATTTTTCGATGACTTTTTCCAAAATTTGTGGTCGTATATCGGCAATAACACGGCGAATGTTGTCTTCCAAATGGTCAAGCGTTTGTGGCTTATCCGCATAGACCAATGAATTTACATATCCCCACTGAAAATAGTCTAGCGATGTTAAATAACAAGATCTTGGAGGCCAATTCACAGGTCCAAAACGTGAAATTAGGCGGTCACCAAACGTGTCTTTGAATAAATCGATTGTGGCACGAGCTGTGTGACATGTTGCGCCGTCTTGTTGGAACCACAGCTCCTGGACATCATGATTGTTCAATCCAGGAATGAAAAAGTTAGTAATCATGGATCTATACCGATCACGAATGACTGTAGCGTTGTGGCCTTCATCGTTTTTGAAGAAAGTACGGACCAATGATTCCACCAGCCCATAAAGCGCACCAAACAGTCAGTGTTTCTGGATGTAACGGTGTTTCGACATACACTTGTGGATTAGCTTCACTCCAATCGCGGCAGTTTTGTTTGTTGACGTAGCCATTCAACCAGAAGTGCGCTTCATCGCTAAACAAAATTCGCTTATGAAAATCAGGAACAACGGCAATCTCGTTTTGGGCCCATTCGACGAATCTACGCCTTGCTTGATCATATTTAAAATGTAATACCACAAGATTATCTTTCGAATAAAAAAATTCATGTCAATCGAATAAAACATCGTTGTTTTATTGCAATTTAAAGTTCTATACCTCTAAAAAAACACCCTTTATAATGTAAATATATATTAATATGTAAAAGTCATGATTTCGGAATACGTTATTTTACAATGTTACGCAAAGTATAATTATGTATTTGTATGTTCCCATGCAAACACAATTTCTTCAAGTTTCAAAATTCAAAATTTTCTCTAAACTGTACTAAAGATTTCTAAAAAGTCAAAATTAAAACTGGTTTTATGTTTTTAAGAATGACATTTGTGTATTTTTATGCATGCAATAAGCTTCTCACAACGACAAAAAGCATTACAAATCTGAATTATAATTAGCTACTATTTATTTAGTACATTTGAATATTACAGCTTAAAAACTTGTCTGAACAATAAATGAACATGAATATTTGCAATGAATTGAAATATTTAAAATATATTGTTTAGTTTTCTCAAAAACATGTAACATAAAAATGCCACTATGAATTTAAAAAAAATGAAGTTTTTTGTCACGATATATGGATTTCAGTCAACTATTTTTGGAAAATTTAAAAAAAAAACTCATATGAATATATATAGTTACATATCAGTAACATGAGGAAAAAAAATCCTGTGCAAACATACATTATATGCTGAGAAAAAGATGCACGCAGTTTTAAAAAAACATTTTTCAGAAAATTGAATTTTTACTATTAAGTGTGACTTTATTAGAAAAATAATGAATTACAACATGTATTTGTCACACTTTATTAAACATTAGCATCTTTGAAATTTATTTTGCATTAAATAGTAAACAAAAAAAGTCTTAAATTGTCCAGAATAGCATTTTTCATTTTTTTTTACGAGAAAATTTCTAGTATTACATCAAATTTTTCTCAATTCTGTATCATTTTTTGAAGAATTAGTAGCTTTCCTGGTTTACAGATATCAAATTTGAACATAAAGCGTCATAAATATAATGGAAAAATGTATCAGTATGGTTTTAGTATGAATTTGAGATGGTATTTAAAAATACCTGATTATACGGCATTTTGATAGTTTTCGCTGGGTTTTTGTAAAGTTATCATTATATTTTGTTGTTGCAGACAGTTTCTAAGTTTTAAACATGAAAAGTTATATTAAACTGGGCAAACGATTTCTAAAACAGCCAAAATAAAACTGTTTTTATGTGTTTAAACATGAAATTTATGTATTTTTAAGTACGTAACAAGCTGCTCGCAAAGACAACAAACATCCCATTTGATGTGTCCACATCTCATATCTTTTTGTCAGAAACTATTAAACATAGATACTCAAATTTTTATTGTATATCAATTAGACATTTCTATTTATACTAAAGTGAATTTTTTTAATTAGTTTTTTCAAAGACAAACTGTTAGTTCACCGAGCATTAATATTATGAATTTATTGAAAATTGTTATTTTTTGTTATATCTACTTTCTATTTGGATGTTTAAAGAATATTTCAAAAATGTCACTTCAGTATACACAGTTGCATTTAAGAAACATAGAGTATATGCATACAGTAAATTTACACATTTTTAAAAATAAAAATTTTAGAAAACAGAAATTTTTATAAAAAAAAAATCTTACCTTATCAAAAAAAAAAAAATGTAGCCTATAACTTATTTTGCTCGGTAATGAAGGATATGATTCTTGGTTTCCCTTAAATTTCAATTGATTTAATGGATGGTATGAAATGTCTGTTACTATTGTTTAGATGAAAAAGCAGGTGTTTTACATATGCAATATTTTAACAACTATTGCCTTTTCAGTATCTATATTGGTTGCAATAAGTGCATCTTCTTTTCTGCCATATATCTCATTTTTAAGATATTGAAATAATTTTATAATTATCATTGTTTCAAAAACCACGTTTTTATGTATTATATATAATCATGACGAACGTGTTATAAAGTATTTAGAAGTATAAAAATCTCGAAAGGAGAAATTTCGCTATTTGCTTCAAATTGCACTACAAAAAAAATTCGTCCAGGTACTAAATTTCAAATTAAAAGTAAATATTTTCATCATTTTTACTAACTTGGCTCCAAAAGTACGTAAGCAAACTAACAGTTAAACTTGCAATTAAGTTTCATTTAATCTGCAGTTAATTGCGTATGATTAAATGAAATTTTTTGGAGGCTTTGCAAATTCTCAGATTTAAAAAATCACTATTTACACTTAATCTGTCAAAGTGGGCGTGGCCGGTGGCAGCTGATTATTTTTTTAAAAGTCATTTTAAAATACTTCTAATTCATATAATGGCTTGTTTGTTATATCAGTGGAAAGGTAATGATTTGGAGATTTTAGAAATATCAAAAACGCAAAATCGATTTTCAAAAAGTTTTTACCCTACTGATTGCTCTTAAGGGTTATGGCAATGTGAGGATTTATAATTGGAAAGATATCTTTTTTGTTAGTACTTTTTAAATATAATGTAGCATATTATATTCAAAAAGATAAACTTAATTGATAAAATAAATATATAATTTGTATAATAATTGTAAATATTCAATTGTGAAATTTTATAACATAATCAGGATTTCTAACCCCTGAATTGAACCGAAAAAAATATTGGTTTAATTTCCTTTTGATACATCTTCAGTCATATTTCACTGTTGCCAACTAGTCAATGTTTCTAATTTAATATCAACTCTACAATTAATATCATAACATGTACATTGTTTCTCAATTCCCTGTAAGGAAGATTAAATTCCTTTGAATGAAATAGATGATTTAAGATAAGAATATACATAAAATGAAATTATTCCTTCGGAACTGAACCGAAAACCGTTATTTATGTTGGAATCTGAACAGATAAACTTTTTCATTTGAACCGGAACGAAAAAAAATTACTGTTCGATAATTGTTTCTAACATGTCAGGATTTATAGATATTCAATTACTTATTTAACTTATTCTACGATTTACTTTAAAGACGTTGGAAATCAGTTTTTATGATACATTTTATATCAGTGATTTTTTTTGAAGTAAGAATAATGACTATTTTTTAAAGCTTTTGAAAAAGAGGAAAATGTTTTTCTCGAAAATTACATATTTCCACTGTTTTTAAATATGTATTCATTCTGTGCATTTGCATTTTACCTGAAATGGGTATTATGTACACCTACACTGTAATTTAAATACTTACGAAGTTCTTTTTCGGCGTTGATATATACACCCAACAATTCAGAAATTTCATCACTTATTGATATCAATACACTGCGGGCCATTAAAATTCAAACAAAAGGAAGGAATGATCTGACGAAAGTAAAAATTACATGAAAGACAGAAGTTGGAATATGCAAAAGATTAAAAATTTCAGCGCGTTTAGATAAGGCAGGATCGTGAAATGACATCTGAAACCCTTCATAAAAGAAAAATTGTGTAGGGGATTTCTTACTTACTTAGCGCTTTGTAAGGCCATAGTTTGCTCAGAATGTCGTATTACGAACATGCAAATATGGAATCAATGGGTTACTAAGGGCAAGCTAAATGGCATGTAGAATTTTCCCACCCTCTTATGACTAACAACCTAGTGGGCAGTTATGTTATGAGGTCGACCCTGCACAAACGTAGAGCCACGTTACGAATTATCAGTAAAAAAAGGGCGTTTTTGCAGTGCCTTCAGTATCCACTCGTACTGTGCGATGACATGTGCAGTAGCGTGGACTGTCAGCTCGGCGATCATTACTTCGGCTTCCCTTGTAATTACGGCATATAGAGAGATTCCGACTCAGATGCACCGAATAACAAAGCTGAATACGGTAGTGACACAATGTCGTCTTGTCTTTTCAGACGAGTCTCGGTTCTGTGGGCAGTATTCTGACAGCCCAATACTCGTATGGAGGCTTCGAAGAGATCTCTCGTCACCTGCCTGAATTCGATAACAGCATAGGGCCCCTCATCTTTGATGGTTAGGGCAGCAGAAGGGTGTATAACAAACACGTCTTTAGTTCTGATTGATGGTAATTTGAACGCAGATGGGTGCCTTTTTGACATCTTGCGACCAGTGGTTGTGTTTTATCACCGAGGCTTACCAAACGACCACCGCCAATAAGATAATGGAAGACCACATGTTACACGTTGTGTTATGACAAAGAATTTCGATTGTTATCCTAGTCTGCACGGTCTCTAGATGATGAATTATCCCCCAATGATAACTTCTTGTCTCGAATTGCTGAGAGATTGGTCCGCCACCCCACTCCAGCTAATATGGTCGATGAAGTGTCGCATGGACTGTAATTAGCATGGAATGAGTTGCATGTTTCTGTCATCGAAGCTCAGTTCTATTTTGAGTCTAATCGGGTAAAGACCGTTTTAGCTTTCAGGAATGACAGCTGTTTCTCCTAATTTTGCACCCTTGTAAAACCCATAACAGCTTGCAAATTTCATCATTTTGTCTTCATGCAACATTGTTTACGTACAATAAATGCCTTTTTTGTAATTGCTTTCCTTCATGGTGTTGCAATTTTAATGTCCAACAGTGTGCATGTAACAAAATTAGGTATGCATTTTCGAATCAAAACAATAACTTTAATAAAAAAATAGTTGAGCTTATAATTTATACATTTTTTAAGGACACTGTAACAACCATTTATAAAAAGTATTTTAGGAATATCAATCATGTTATGACAAAGAACTTGTCAACTTCTCTTACACATTTTTTAACGTATTTGTGAATCGAATTTTATGCTCGTGAGTGAATTATTGTAAAGTCCCCTCATGAATTTTTAATATTTCCTGCAAAATATTAAATGGTTAGCTTTTTAGAGTAAAAAACCTTTCTTACATAAACACAGGTATAGGGGACAACCAAATAAATTGTGAAAACTTTTAAATCGCATATTTTCTTAATAAATTGTACCCCAAGTCCTCTTTTAAGATTTTAAACTGTCAATTTAAAAGAAGTTTTAATTAAATATAATATTTATTTTTATGCATCTATAAGATTGAACAATATAAGATAATTCTGATTGAACACATATCATCTTTGAGAGAGAGAGAGAGAAATTATATATATAATCTATACCATAATAACACTTACACATTGTAAAAAATATACATCAAAGTTCTGAGAATAAAAAGTACATAAATCAGTTTTAAGGACATATGTAAACGAAACGCTAAAATAGTAGTATATTATCAGTTATTTATCGGCTTACACGTAAATTAAGTAGGTGAATAGACTCATTTTGACTTAGGGCCATCCAATTTCGTTAAGTAGGTAATATCTAAACGGAAACCTTTTAAATTTTACATAATTCATATTAACGGGCAATTCTCTAGTTAACGGAATTCAATGATGACTTAAGTATCCAAAACGGTTCAACACGCATGCCCTTTACGTTCAAAATTTATGAACTGCACGTAGTTCCTTCGCAACAATAGGAATCTTCACTTAAAAGTGGTTCAAATAAATTAATTGACTTGGCGGAAAATTTTACATTCCTCAAGAGCTTTGGATTCTGGAATTTTGCCCAAACGCTTGCTATTTAGTGATATTTTTTTTCTCTTCTTCGATGTTAAATCTAGAATAGTGGGGATAAAGCTTTTCCAAAACTTTGATTTCTCATCAGGAATGATAAATGAAAGAGAAATCAAAACCATATGTGTTATTTGATATTTACAAAATGAAATATCTTTAAAAATGAGTACCGTTTTTAGAGTTCCATAACTAGCTTTGATTTTTTGTTACGATTAATTTTGGTTTGCCAGCAATTTTTTAGGTTAATGACAAATTTAATAACGTGCAATGTATTTATAATTTAAAAAAAATATTGAATTTTATTTTTTTAAAACCTCAACTTGACACTTTAAAATAAAATAAAGATCAACTGTATTCTACATTGCTTTAAGAAGACTTGGTACCCTAAAAATCACAAACCTATCATTTTTTTATTTTCATTTAATCTTATTCTTTGCATTATTACCTTTCGATTGATATATCACTTGTGCATGTCGGAAAGTTAGAAGTTGAATAAAACTTCATTTGAAAACAAATTAGGCAATTCAGCCACACCCCCTTCTTAGAAAAAAAAGCTAAAAAATGCGTTATGATAAAAAAAATCTATTTTAGAAATAGAAATAATAACTATAAAAAAGAATGTGTAGTATTAAAAGCAGAATATTTCCGAGGCAATACAATAATGTAATTTTTCTTCCTTGTGAAATGTGGGCATGTAAAATTTTTAAATTAAGGCATTTTATATTAATAATTTTATAATTTCAGTTCTTATTCCTGATATATTTTTCATACAAATGTAGTACTTTAATATTATAAGAAGAAAAACAGCTAAAATTTCTGTCGTGACAGAAAATTTTTTTTTTTAAGTTTTTCTTGAGTTTTCATGTGCAATTAGTACTCTCTAAAAGTTGATCATTTATAAAAATGTGTGAGTTGAAAACATATGAAAATGCAATTATTTTAAAGAAAAACGTATAAGTAATATCTTAAAGTGGTATTTTAAGTTTAATTATTATAATAATTATTTTTTCAGAATTATGAACTTTAAAGTGGTTTTTCTCAGTTTGTGTTTTTCGAAACCTTAGTGCATTCAAAATGCTACTCCTTCGATAATTATTTACCAATCACTTCAATTTTTTTCCTGCGTGTTAAAAATAAAGCATGTAATAAAATTAGGGATCGTTTTTCTATAAACTGAATACTTTTTTTAAAAAAAAATAAAATGTAACACATGTTGGCTTTTTCGTTGATTTTTAGCCTGTATATCAACATTTTATTTTTTTTCTCGAAAACGAATGAAGTTATTCTAAAATCGATCCTTAAAGTTGTTAAGAACATCCATAAGAATATTATAAAAAATTTCAGGTAAAAAAAAATTAATTTTTACAAAAGGAGTAGAAATTTAATATTTTCCCAATTTTCTTCAAAAAATTTGAATTTTTAAAATTGTGTGAATAATATATGAAAATTTTCATCTGGTAACATTTTCTTGAATAGAAACATTGTATAAAATGTTAAAATATAATTTTTAAATATGCAAATAAAGAAGTTTGCTCAAAGGGTGCCAAGTCCCCTTAATAATGACTATTATTATGCGTTAGGATTTCCACAGGATATTTATTAGTTAAAAAACTTTTTTGTCATTACAATTTTATGTTTTGTGAACTGCTTTTTTATTAAACTTCTGAATAATGTGTAATTCACAATCATTACGAAAAATATCACCGAGTATAAATCTTTTATTAGAAATAAAGTAGTACATTTCGCTGTACTAACTTTTTCATTTTATCTCCTCATATTGCATTTTGAATGGTAATTTTAATTTACTCATTCATAATATTAATTTAAGCTCCAGCTGTTAACTACACATGTATTATAATCAGTAACTGGGGTATGTGCTTGCATTTTTTTGAACTAATTATCAAAATGTAGGTCTATTGAAGTTATCTACAGTCAGTTTTAATGTTTTGTTTTTGATTCCACACAAACACTTTTCACTTAAATACACTGTTCTGGAAGACATTAAAAGGTTTATAGCTGTAGGAGAAATCCTGTGCATTCTGTATGAGTTTATAGGCTAAAAGTTTAGGAGAGAGAGAGAGCTGTTCTTTCCAAAATTTAGATTTTAGAGGATATTTATTCCGTCTAAAGTTTTAACCTAAAATGAAAATATTCTCATTAATATATGTGTTTTAACATAGAATCCGTTTATAATTCCGTCACTCGTTCTTGTTATATGAGAAATAGAATCTGTTTATGGTTCAAATACTCGTTCTTGTTATATGAGTTTGTATTGAAGTAATAAAATTGATTTTTAATCCAGACTATAAGAAAAGTGAATCCATTTTACACAAACATTTATAATCCCCTTTTCGAGTTTTTGTTTTGACTCGTGTAACCCCCCTCCCTTCTCGATATGCCTTACGAAACCTTCGGGTTTCGTCGAACACAGTTGGAAGATCACTGCTGCACAATAACTAATTTTATTTTTGTGTGAAGTGTTACTATATATCAATTATTTTTTTCTGAAAAATGTCTCTATTCGGAGTAATATTTTCAGCTCTCTATAATCTAAAGAAAATGTTAAAGTTCTGTTCTTTTGGTAATTATTGTGTATATTTATTATAAATGACATATTTTATGATTAAATTTAACGTATGGTCCATGAAATACTACATGAAATGTTTTTTTTTACCTCTCTCTCTATAACCATTTAAAAAACTAACGAGTAACTTTTAGATTTAAGAATTGGTTTATGCATCCTCCCCAAAAATATCTTAAAAATATATAGTTCAATTTCAATAAATACATTAAAATTTTATCATCAATTCGATTTTTAAAATATGTATTATTGAGCTACATTTCATATATTTCCAAAGAACAGATTGTATTACTGGCATCATATATATCGATAGTATAGTATATATCTGCTTCAAATATTTTGTTTCATTGCATTTACAACAATTATTCTTAAAAGCTACAACAATGGAATAGCAAAAATGTATAATTTCAAGTAATTACACTAGTAAATGATCAACAATAATTTTTATAACAGAATAGCATATTAAAAGAAATTATTACTGTGTAAGTATTGTTTAAAATAAGACATTGTTTCTCGACAATAATAATGTAGGTTCAGATTGAAATTTGCATTTGTAAAGTCTACATTGAAATCAATTTACTTTTTTTTTATTCTGAAATATAAGCAGTGCTTCTGAAATTTTCCGAAATTGTTTTCCTTTTAATTAATTGATTTTAATTTCTAAAATTTCTACCATCATAACCCGATAATTACTGAGTAAAGCAGTAGAAATGAATTACAGCTCGTTTCCATTTATTTCACTATCATACTTAAACCTTATCAAAAACCTTAAAATTAAAAAAATAAAATCGATACGAAACTAAACTGTCGGAGTAAAGATTTAAGGAAAAATTTAAAAAACAAACATTAAAGGAAACCATTTCGTGTAAAAAGTGTCGTTAAACAATAAATTTACAAAAAAAAACTTTTTCTTGTTTTCTTTGGAGTAAAGGGATTGAAAACATTTGTTAGTAATGCTTAATTTATTCCCTTTGCTTTGCTCAATAAACTCTGATATATCTTCTGATTTTCAGTTTTTTCTTTATTTCCAAGCTGCTGTCAGAATTTTAAGTTACCAGATCATTTGTTTTCTGTTTTAACCCCTTATGTGGTCAATTTTTTGTCCAAAATTTTCCAAATAAAGCACATTTTTTAAATGCATGTAACAAAGCATAATACTTAGCTCATAATGCTAAAAGGGAAGAATTTTATATTAATTTTCAATTTTAAAGTTGTTGCACTATTTTTGATTTTATAATTGTGGAGCACAGAAAACTCTAAATGTTTGCTTTTTATAAATACACTTTACATGCTAAGAAGAATGTTTCATACATCTTAAGAGATATTATCTCCCACTTAGAAGAAAATGTCACGTTCATACCTCTTTTTCAAACGGTTGACGATTTTTTGTCTATGCACTAACGATTTTAAAGATGGTGTAATGAAAATACATTGCAATGAGACAGAGATAATATCTGCCATTTATCTTTCCATTTTTTTTAAAGAACAACATTTAAAATTTTTTTTCTCATTCTACAAACGTGAGAGCCGTTAATGTCAAATATTAAAAGTTGTGATGTGCTTTTTTTGATTGTTTAGCAGGGGTATTTCCACAAAATGATCCTTTATAGATATCAAATAATTAATTTTGATTTTCTTTTAAGAAATTTACATTGGTTTATATTTGAATTATAAATTTGAGGATCATTTCCAATGTGTTTATTTGTATTTAATAACTTCTTTCTGCGATTATTTTCTTTTAACAACAAATAATTAACAACATTTAAGTTCGGGATATTTGGAGAAACAAGCTTATCTTTATTTTTTCCCCTTCAGAGTACTTTGGAAAATTAAACCTTTAACTCAATGACTTCAATGTTATGATAGCTTTTTTGATTAATTAGTATAAAATGAGTTTAAAGTTATAACTCCCTCAGTTTTTTATATAGCTTTCAGAAAGTGTAATTAAAAATGTCTGAGATTGGAAACTTAAAATGTGTCAGCATCGTCTAATATTAGTTTTATATTAAAGTTCCCCGAACAAAAAGCATATACCATGTCATTAAAAGTTCTCATTCCTTAGACAATTTTTAAAATTTAATACGTTCATAGTAGCATTTCAAAATAAGAAATGGGTGCATCTGAGAAAATATGCAAAGAATGCTTACAATTAAAAGCAGAATTCAAGGCTAACAGGAAAAAAATTCACAGCCCTCGTCTTCCGAAACTGTAATTTAACATTCTTTGACTTTTTAATAATATGCTTCAAAACTTGGGTTAATTAATCAAGAAGATGTGTGTGTCCATGTTATTTTTAAGTGGAAACTATCAAAAGTAGCTAATATTTAATGAAAAATTAAATATCAGTTTTTTGGGAGTTGTGAAAACCAAACAGAAGAGTTTACTACAACACTTTTCTTAGGAAATTACTTCTTCCCATAAATTTTACATAAAAATGTCTTAAAGAATGTGAAACATTAGAAATGCTATTATTCTTTTTTCCTCCTTTTCTCTCTCAATATATCCAACGCACTCTTCGTCTTTCTTTTTCTCTTTCTGTGTACATTTCTCACACATTTCATTTCATATATATATATCTGTCTTTATATATATATATATATATATATATATAACATCTTCCTTCCTTTTTTACAATAATTTGCCTATTTTGTTTCAAGTTCTACGGATTAGTACAAACTTATAATGATTTAAATTGATTCTTAACGTACAACATTTATAAAAAAGATAATATTTATTTAATTTATTACGCCCCTTATGTCCTTGTAGCGCTCCTTAGGTTGATTTTCGCCAAATCCGTGGCCCCCTACACAATGGAAGAAACATACCAAATTTCAAGTCTATAGGTTTAACACTTCAAAAACGGTAACATTTATGTATAAGAATCTTTTGCCCCAACAACGCCCCTTAGGGATCCATTTTCGCAACTCCCCTATTGTAGCGGACATCTACTCCATGAAAGGAATATGCTTACCAAATTTCAAGTCTGTATGTCTAATGGTTAAAAAAAAGGTATATTTAATCTAATGCTACTTAAGCCTCAATAACGCTTCTTAGGGGTTGATTTTCGCAAAATCCTTATTACAGACATCTATTTCATAAAAAAACGCGCTATTCAAAGTTCAAGTCTGTAAGTCTAATAGTGTTCAAAAAAGGGGCGTATTTATCTATAAAGTCCCATAAATCCCCGAAACGACCTTTGCAGTTCGATTTTGCCGAAACCCTTTATTACTGGATCTCTACGCCATGAGAGGAGCATGTGTACAAAATTTAAACTCTGTAGGTCTGATAGTTTAAAAACGGATGTATTTAATCTAAAGCTACTTAAGCCTCTACAACGCCTCTTGAAAGGTGATTTTCGCAAAACCCTCATTATAAAAGACCGCTACTTCATGAAAAAAGCGTGCTGTCCTAAGTTCAAGTATGCATGTCTAATTGTTCAAAAAAGGGGGTATTTATCTATCTAAAAAAGGGGATAAAGTCCCATAAATCACCAAAACAAACCTTGAAGTTCTATTTTGGTAAAACCCTTTAATAATGGATTTCTACTCCATGAAAGGAGCATGTGTGAAAAATTTCAAGCCTGTAAGTATAATAGTTCCAGAGATATTGTGATGAGTACGTGAATGAGTGAATGAATGAGCCGCTGTTCTCCTTTATATATTGTAGATATTTACAACGCTCTTTTTTTATAATATTTTACACCTTGGTATACAGAGTACCCTGGCCTAAAGTATCCAAAAGTAATGGCTTATTCTTACAGAACTACCCATCAGAATGTCCATCCACGGATTGGAAAACTCTCCGAGATTTTTGGGGTCTAGTCTGATAGGTCGCACGTGCAAGCATTATTCGGTAATCGCAGACGATAAACTTTTTACTCTGAATTCATTAGTAACGATGTGGACGCCACAATAAAAGATGCTGTGCTTACCTTGGTTAATGGAATTTAAATCAGTCACACGTGTACAGCGACGTGTTTGAACAGTGTCTTCTGTCACGAAAACTTAAGGATCCTTGTCAGTTTGAGATACGAAAGTTCCCGTCTCCTTTAAAGTTCTGTTCCATTGGTGGATAGATTTTGATGTTGGTGGGTCGATATTCCATTCTGTTTGAACTCGTCGTTGTAGACGCGTGACCGATTTAAATTCCGTTGACCAAGGTACGCACATCATCTTTTACTGTGACGTCCACATCTTTACTAATGAAGTCAGTGTAAAAAGCATATTGTCTGTGATTGCCGAATAATGCGTGCACGAGCGACCGATCGGACTACACCCAAAACTCTATGAGAGTTTTCCAATCCACGGACGAACAGTTTGTTACATTCTGATGGGTAGTTCCGTAATAATAAGACATTACTTTTGGATACTTTCAGCTCGGAAACCCTGTATGAAAAATAAGTATTTGCATCTGCATAAAATTGTTCATGTTATGATGAATGATTCTATTATTTTTATGTTACCTCAGCTTAAACGTTTTTTTTAAAGATGGGAGTCTAAATTTATTTTTAAGTATCTATATTAATAATAATAATAAAAAAATTTGCTTTAATTATTTAAGAGTTAAAGGGCAATAACAATGATTTTGTTAATTAAATATGATGTATAAAAACACATGAAAATATTTTAGATTATAATAGAAACTTGGTTAAAAGATTTTCATATTGTTTACTTCCTAATAACGAAGCTATTTTCCTCCTTTATTATTATAATCATTATGTGCTTTTTAACTTATTAAATTATTGACTTTTACTGGTTTCTTAATTTCTGTTTACTAATTTCAAAGAACCATGTGAATGTAATAAGCTCACACAGAATATATTCCAAGAAAGGATCAACAGATACACGACAGCTTTTAATAAGAATTTTATATTCCTCACTAAGCTACATTTAAATATTTTTATACCTGAGTTTTTATTTTTTAAGCCAATTAAGTTTCCATTGACATACGTCAGTCTCTTGTTACGTACATTTTTTAATTAAGTAGCATGGTTAATTAATTTGTAAGCAAATAATGAATCTCCTTTTCTTTTCATTTTCCAAACATAGCTCAAGTAAAAATTTTATAAATTAATAACGATATTTTTTGATTCTCGATGCAGGAATATGTAGAAAGATAATAGTTTAGATAAAATATTTTTTATTGGATGCCTAACAGACTTTACGAATAGAAGGAAAAGCTGAATTATTTAAGAATAAATTACCTTGTGCGAAAAACTTATTTTAGAATCAGTTTTAAATAAAAGCTGTATTTCAGACACTAAGTTAACTGTACTGTGATATTAATTACAATTTCAACTAAGCAAAAAGTATCTGAATATAACTTATTTTGTTCATGCTTCAAACGTATGCTAATTTTCTAAAGCCTGTGCCAGCATTTTTTTTCAACTGTTTCAGGTGAATGACTACGTTCGGATCCGTCATTTTTAAAAAAACGTTCAAACGAATTTTTTTTTGATAATTATATCTGACCTGAATTAGAATGTAGTTATAAAATGTTTAAGAATATTTTTGGGAAAAAATTTATTTTAATACAGTTTTTGGCAAAAAATAAAAATAGGATGCCGTATTTTCATAGCATTCTCCTTTTATAAAAATGCTTCTATAATGAAAAATACTTTGCTAATGTACAGCTAGGACTTTTATTCCGCGATTGAACTAGAATTTTTAAAAATGCTCATTATTTTCAGAGTTATGATCAAATGAAATATTAACATGTGTTTTTTGGTAAAATATATCTACTCTGTTTAATAAAATGTAAAATTCACCCCCTTATAAATTATATGAATTTTAAAAAAACTCAGATCAATCAAGGTAGAAAATAACTTAGCGCGCGCGAATAAAAGTATTTTCCATAAGAGAAGAATATTCTGAAACTGCGTAATTCATTCTTTATTTTTTGCCAAAAAAACTATATTTGCATATTTTTTCTAGTAAGAACATTATTTAAACATTTCGTTATATATGTATATTGTAATATACACACACCTAACACTAAATATATATAAAAAAATTCTTTTATTTGTTTTTTTTAAAAAAGTCACGTTTCCAAAGTTTGTTAGTCGCAATACATAATTTCACATTACTTTATGGAGAGCTACATTTTTGTATCACTTTGAAATTGAAACACACAAAATTTAATCACATAGATGCAAATTTCTATAAATGTAAAAAATTTAAAAATGTGACTCAATGTGTAAGTTTTATTAATGGTATTCTCAAATTTTTAGCTGACGTATTTGTAAAATTTTGTATTTGTTTCTACGGAAATGTTTTTTTCTCATTTGAGTTCAGGTTCTATTAATCACCAAACAATTCTACAATGAGTAATATTCCTTTTTCAATCAGTCGTGTTATTCAATAAGTAACCAATTATTTAATTTCACTACCACATATATATTGCTTATATTTCAGTTATATATTTTTAATTAATTGAATATGGTACTGTAATTTTAATCGTCACCTTGATTTTCTTACGTATAATGCATAATAATTATCATTACGGTTATCTTTATTAGTCAGATTTATGTTCGGAAATGTACAAAATGCTCCACTATTACCTAATATAAAAGTAATAGTTCGTGTTTGTCATTTTTGCTTAGTTATATATATAATTACTAAACTAATCCTTTTCATACCATGTAACCACCAGTGCATACATGTTATGTGTAGGGCAACATCCCATTGAAACCTTTTGTGGATACATTGCTTATTTAGGTGCAAAACCAGTGTATAGGTTTTCTTTTATTGGGATTGTATAAAATTGCAAAAGTTAAGTTACAAAAATTTTGGAAAAATAGGAAAATTAAAATTAAAACTACAAATCTATGTGAAATTGCTTAAAAATTTTTCTTGGAACAAAACGCTTTTCCTCATGCGTTATATAAGGGCGTTGTCATTTTTGTTCAATTCCTTCATTTCCTCACAAACAAATACATCCGTTTCAGAATCAATGTCGTCTTCATCGGTTTCCAGCAAATATTCTGATTTAGTATCACTTACTTTGGAATCCAATTAGGATTGGAAAGAAAAAGTAAAAACAAGTAATATAAAAAAAAGTTACGTCTATTTCTACTTAGATCAGCAAAGAAAAATTTTATTTTAGCTACTTTTCATTGAATAATTACAATTAATGTAAATATGCATATGCATATGACAGAATCACAACATTAAATGTGATACTTAACTTTTATTAATTATCATTAAAGTATTGTATTGTCATCCAAACAATCTTATATATAAAACTTCAGTTCAACTGAATGCTATAAAACGGGAGAAAAAAATCTTTTAAAATGTTGACTCATGTCGCTAAAAATAAAATCGAAAGTTGCTGTATCTGTAATTCTTTAAATAATTCGTTTAATTCAATTAATTTTAATGAATTAGCATTAAATTATCGTATTTTTACCTAAAACAATAGTGTATAGAAAATTCCAGCTCAAACGAGCGCTTTAAAATGTGAGAAAAAAACCTTTTCATGTTTTGCCACAAGTCGCCAGAAATGATGCTAATGTGACTGCAGTTGTGATTATTTGAATAATTAGTTTTAATCAATTAGTTTTTATTAATTATAATTAAATTACTGCATTGTCGTCCAAAATAATCATGTATATAAAATTTCAGCTCAATTGAGCGCTTTAAAATGTATTTTATAAACAATTGTAAATTCCACGAAGATAAATAAATAAATAAATGTATAGAGAGTGTGAGCTAATAGTAGGAAGTCAATAAACAGCAAAAATAGCTATGCAAAATTAATAACGCAAAACGAAATATAAAAGAACGGACGCCTTAGCATCAAAAAGAAGAATGAAAAATGTGCTGCAATGTCAAGGTCAGTATTTACAGAAAACCACCACAGGAAGTTCTTAAGATACTAGAAAGTCCTGTCTGGTACTGGAGGGGTTAATTGTCTCACTTATCTCTGCATTTCCATCACTTTGTCAATCTATTGTTATAACACTCTTGGATGCTACTTTGAACAACTTCTTTAATTACCATAATTATCTCGTAGATTGTTGTAGCTATCGTTTTTCCCTCCATATAATTAGCTACTTTATTAAAAACGACATGTTTTAATAGCTAAGCACAGATAAAAAGGTGTATACATATTTAATCATGGATACATATCATTAGACCAATTCCCCAAAACATGTCTCAAATAATAGATATTCGTTACTTACAAAATTTTTGTTCCTTTAAATTATTTATTTATTTATTAATGATAAGAAAACTATACCGCTTGCTCTTTTTAAATCTCATTTTTTTCAAGGATTCTTTTTAAATGTACTTCGTAGCAACATATTTATATTATTATTATGTTTCTTAGAAGAAAAATGGCATGAAAACTTTGTTTTTTAAAATCTACTAATGATAATATTTCTTATTTTTGAAGATTGGGTCTTTGTCATATATTTTATCTTTTATATTATTTAATATTTTCTAACATAAAAAATGAATAAAAATGAAACTACCGTAGGTAATTTAAATTCAATAATAAATTAAGAAATTGTATATGTTTCATTTTCTCATTATTTAAAGAATTTTTTCGAAATGAATTAATGAGTATTCTATATGGAGAGTTAATATGTACAAAAAATATACAATTTACCTGTATGCATCTACGTAGAAAGAATTCAAGTTATACTTTATGATGCTGAAATTTAAATCAATATTTTAAAGCCCAATAAAAACAATTACATACACTTCAGCCGCTATCTACATTATATAAAATTAACGAAGTAACATCGTATTGTTAAATACAAATGACGTGGAAATTTAAGGAAAAGGGTGCCAGATCAGGTATAACTTCGTCATTTAACCGCATTGAGAGTCAAAATTATGAGGTCTTCAAATAGATTTTATGCAAATGCAAGGTGCAATGTTAATACTTTGAGATCTTTTGCCCACAATGTACCAAAAAGGGGCAAATTTCTTCTATTACCTATAACTACGAATACTACTTAACATAATGCGAAAATAGAAAAATTTTATTTTAATTTTCAATTTTAAAGTTTCCACACTATTTCTTTATTTTATTATTGAGGAACACAAAAACCCTAAATTTCTGCTTTTACAAGTACACTCTGCCTGCTAGGAATAGTATTTCACTGATCTTAAGGTATCCGACTACGTTCGGAACCATGATTTTGCAAAAGCATATAAATGGATAATTTTCATGATATTTAGTGTCACTTAGATTAGAAAAATATATAAAATTGTTTTCAGGACATTATGACAAAAAAATTTATTTAAATACAATATTTTGGTAAACAATTAACTTAGAATAATCTTTTTTTTTCAATACGTTCTCCTTTTATATGAAATGAGTCTATATTAATAGTGTTTTGCTTATATAAAGTAAAGACTTGTGTCTAGACAGTCTGAGCTTGGATTTTTGAAAAATTCACATTATTTTCAGAGTTACCACCCATTGAAATAATTATCGGCGTTTTTTTTCTTAAAATTTCTCCCCTCTGTTTTAGTAAAATATGGATAAATCTACTTCTAAGTTGCATATTTCGAAAATTCTAGTTCAGCCTCTGTGCAAAAGTCTGAGCTCCATACAGGCAAAATATTATTATAATAGAAGCATTTTTCATAAAAGGAGAATGTTTTGAAAATTGGTCATTCTATGTTCATTTTTTGTCAAAATATTGTACTTAAATAATTTTTTATTGTATTAATATTCTTAAAACAATTTTATATATGTTATCTAATCCAAGTGACACTAAATATAAATATTATCAGTTATACGCTTTTGTAAAATCACGGTTCCGAACGTAGTCGGATACCTTAAAAGATTCATTCCTATAAAAAAAATTCGTGTTCGTACCTTTCTTTTAAACGGCTGCGGATTTTGTGCGTATATGCATATACATGCGAGTATGTGCGCACAATTTGTAGCATGGTTTAACAATGTCTTGCATTGCAATGAGGGCATAAGGAATATCGGCTTTTTTGCATCATCTTTCTATTTTTATTTCTTCTCAAGCAACAGACTGCTTTTTGTCTTGCCAATCCCTGTTCCTTATCAAATATTTTCAAGAATCTAAGAACTCTTATCTTCAATAAAAAATGTCGACCTTCACCACAAAGAAAATCCCGGATGCGAAGTGTTTCAGTATCATGGACGCGAACTGTATCTCTTAAAAACACTAGGAATAATAATCTCACAAGAAGAATTAAAGTATGTGCTAATCAAAGATAGAAAGAAGAGAAAACATCAGTGTCCTTACAACGTATGGGCAAACCGGTTATGGCTAGATCTTGGGAACCCATACAGGCAAACAATTTAAGGGGATAGAATCTCTTGTAAGCGCAAAGCTCAAAATTACTTCGAAGGTAAAATATCTCGAATTTATAGTAATTGGGTATCATTGCGCAGTGGTGTGGATTGTAGAGTAAAACGCCGTTAATTTCTTTTATTTCAGATAACCCAATCAGCCGTAATCGTGGAGAAAGTTAACGGCCATTTTTTCAAAGCGGGTGTATTCAAAGCACTATAATTCACGTTCTATTGGATATTTTCGGCTAAAACTTTGTATATACACTCTTAAAAAATATAAATAAATGATAGAAAAAAACGTAAGATCAGTCAGTCGGGTAAAAACCTTTCGGAAATCGGTTATATTTTTTTGATATTTCTAAAACCTCCAAATCAAGACCTTTCCAATGATGTCACATGCAAGCCATTATATGAACTAGAAGTATTTTAAAATAATTTGTGAAAAATAATCAGCTGATTTACCATGCCCATTTTAACAGATAGAAATGTAAACATTGCCTTTTTAAAATTGAGGAAAAGAATGTTCTGGTGGAATCTTGTAACTCAGTTTTGAAGATGGTGTCTTCAACCGATTAAGCTGAAATCTTGAATACACGTTAAGCTTGGATGACAATGTATACTTTGACCATTTATATTCCGGTATCGGAATTAGTTAAAAACATATTAATTAAGAGGACATAGTACCTTTAAACTTGCAATTTATCGATTTTTCAAAAATATTTTTAAAAAATAATTTGAACTGTTTGGAACATTTTGAAACAAACCGCATAAAAATCCGATAATTATTACGTTCTTTACAAGAAAAAAATGTAAATGTCTAAAGAGACTTTGCTCTTTAAAGGGAATATAAACAAACCACGCCTCCGTAAGTTTTGGTGTCGACCGGGAATAAATTACTGCATTTTTTTCTTAAATTTTAAATTATATTTATAGATAGAAGAGAAGTATATCTACAACTCAATACATTTCTAATTCAAGCAGATGTTTATTTACATTTGAAATTCTACTGTGTCGTTGCATTTGCTTGCTAAAGTTTGCCTCATACAATAATAGTTTTTGAAAAAGTATTGAGTAATCATTAATTTTTTCATTTGATTATCCATTTTTGTGACTATATTAATATGAGTAGTAAATCTGCTAGAAGATCTACGGATTATAGAAAAAGGAAACGACATTTTTATGGGAATCAACATTCTAAATACAAAACATTAGAATCATTAGCTATCGATGTGTGACATTTGCTTCATCTAAGAAACTGTGTTTAGATAGCTGTTCGTATCAAAGAAACTCGAATGAAAGTAAGGGGCATCGTTTGATAAATCTAGACATTTTTTAAAAGAAATTTCAAAGTATTTAGTGTGGCTCAAAAGCAGTTTTAAAAGAAAAGATTATATTTGGATTGGTATCAGAATTTTAAATTAATTGTAATTCATGTGCTGCGCAATCAACTTTTAAAAGTTCACCTGTGTTCGAGTCAAGTAATTATGACTATGAAATAAACATCCGCCTTACATATGCTATGCGTACAATAGGGGTTGCTCTATGTGGAATTAAAACTTTTTGTTCGGTGATGGATTTGCCTCCACCGGTTTTACAAAAGTCCCATGGTAGGATTTTAAATAATATAAAATCGGTCGGTTCTATTGTAGCTGTTGCTTCAATGAATTAAGCAGCAAAAGAAAATATATCTGCATTCAAAACAAATGAAATTTGTGTTAGTGGTGATGGAACTTGTGTTTGCAGCATTATTGGTGATATAACTGGTAAAGTTATTGTGACCTCTTTAAGATTTATCGTCATCTCGCAAAGGCTGTGATCAGTTGAAAAATCTTAAATATGGAAAAGCAAATCAAGAATGGAAAAAAGCCATGGACCATATTGCGTAAAAAATTATTCTGGTTCTTCTAATAAAATGGAAGTAGAGAGAATGAAGAGAATTTTTAGACGGTCAGTATCAGAAAGAAATGTCAAATATGTGAAATATATTGGTAAAGGTGACACTATAACATTCCCAGAACTGCAAAGTACAGGGACATACAGTTTAGAAAAAATCTAATGTGTAGGACATATATATATATACACACAGAGAAGCGGATGGGTGCCAGGCTTCGTAAGCTGAAACTAATGAATCGGGGGGAGGAAACTATCAACTGACAAAAATATAAGTGGGAAGAATTGCCTGACAGATAAATTAATAGATAAATTCACGACATACTATGGAAATGCTATACGTGAGAACTGCAGGCATATAGATGATATGTGTAAATCCATTTGGGCCATTTATTGCCATTACCGCTCAACAGATGAAAAACCAATGTATTGCTTCTACCCGGTAGGTGCATCCTTATGATGTAGTTATGTAAAGGCGAAATCCTCAGCAAATACATCATACAAACATAACAGTGTTGTGCCAACCTCTGTTATGGATGCAGTAAAACCAATATTTGCAGCATTATCCTCACCTAAGTTATTGAAAAAATGTTTAGGGGGAAAGACTCAGAATTTAAATGAGTCTTTCAACTCAACGGTTTGGAAATAATGCCCTAAAACATCGGGATCTTCTATGAGAATAGTTGATGTTGCAGCGAATGAAGCAGTAGTAATGTATAATGATGGAATGGCTGGTCGTTTGGATATTATGAAGCATCTGGGTTGTAAATTAGGGCATTTTTCTATCACTTATGCTTTTCAGTCCGATAATGCTCGAATAAAAGAAGCCGAAATGAAGTCTAGGTCTTCAACATTAGTGCTCGTAGGGCTTTGAGAATGCGAAAAAAAGCCATGCATGAGCATTTTGTTGAAATAGAAGGTGTGAAATCTAAGGCGGGTGCGTTTTAAATATTAAATAGTAGTATTTTGTTGTACAAAATTACAGTGCATTGTTTAAACGTGATTTTCTCAGTTTCTATTTTTCACACTTTCCCGCAAGATTAAAAAAAAGGTTTTGATTGTAGAGTTCTAAAATTTTATATCGGTAATGCACTTGTTGTGTTTTATTCTGTGATCCTCACATTTATTAATGGAATGAAGATATTTTATTTTATAGCATGATAGATGGAAAAAAATACTTATTATAAATTTTATGATTTATAAATTTTTAAATTTTTTAAATAGGATAGAAATTTAAAATTTGATAATTTCAGCTTTAATTTGGTATGTAAATGAAGATTCTACTGTACATCTTTCAAAAGTTATCTTGCAGGTAACAGAAAGTAAGTGTTTTTAAAAATATTTTGTATGCATATTTTGTGTTGTTAAAACAAATGTATCAATTTAAAAGCAAAAATTGACTATATATTTTAAACTTGCAATGTAAAATGTTGGGATGGAATCTTGCAACTCAGTTTTGAAGATGGTGTCTTCAACAGATTGATCTGAAATTTTGTATACACGTTTAGTTTGGATGACAATGCTTGTTTTGACTATTTATACTCCAATATCGAAATTAGTTAAAAAGATATTTAAAAATCTAATTCGTTCGGGTGGAATCTTGTAACTTAATTTTGAAGCTGATGTCTTCAAGCGATTGAGCTGAAATTTTGTATACACGTTTACTTTGGATGGCAATGGATTTTTTGTTTATTTTTATTCATTTATCGCAATTAGTTAAAATATATTAATTAAAAATTCTCACGCATGTTAGAAGCACACTTTACCTCTTCCCGCCAGCCCTCGTGGGCTAGTGGTTACAGAAGCTGAATTCAAGTGAATTGCGCCGGGTTCGATTTCCGCGAGCTAGCAGTTCCTTAATCTACATTAAATCACTTTAATTTTCCTTTCAAAATTATTTCTATTGATCAAATTTAAATTTCCACGTTCTTTTTTGTTTTTACAAGCTTTTATTTAGCTTGCAATGTAAATTGTTCGGGTGGAATCTTGCAGCTCAATTTTGAAGCTAATGTCTTCAATCAATAAAGCATAATTTTTTGTATACACGCTTAGTTAGGATGACAATGCACACCTATTTTGACTATTTACATTCCGATATTGCAAATAGTTAAAATGATATTTGAAAATGTAATTTGTTTGGTTGGAATCTCGCAATTCAATTTTGAAGCTGATGTCTTCAACTGCTTGAGCTGAAATTTTGTATACACGTTTAGTTTGGATGACAATGCATTTTTTGATTATTTATACTACGATATCACAATTGGTTTAAAAGATATTAATTAAAATTATTTTACCCCTGTTTGCTTTTCTTGTTCTTTAACTCTTTCAACGAGCCTTTGTGGCCTAAGGGTTATAGAAGCTGACTTCAAATGAATCACCACCGGTTCGATTTCCGGGAGCTCGCAGTTTTTAAATTTTCTTTAAATCACATTAATTCTCATTCGAAAATTATTTCTTTTAATCAAATTTAAATTTCTACTTCTTTCCTGTTTTTTACACAAGCTTTTATTCACCTTGCAATGTAAAATGTTCGGATGGAATCTTGCAACCAAATTTTGAAGAGATGATATCTTCAACCATTTGAGCTGAAATTTTATATACACGTTTAGTCTGGATGACAATGTGTGTTTTAACCATTTATATATTGGTATCGCAATTATTAAAAAATATATTAATTAAAGTAATTTGTTCGGGAGGAATCTTACAATTTAATTTTGAAGCTGATGTTTTCAACCCATTGAGCTAAAATTTTATATACACATTCAGTTTGGATGTCAATACGTGTTTTGAACATTTATAGTCCGTTAGCGAAATCAGTTAAAATATATTAATTAAAAACCCCTTTACCCCTGTTAGCTTTTTATTCTGCCTAGCATCTTATCGGATTCAGCTTAAAGAAGCTCCATTTTTTTCGACCTTTTTTAAAAACTCGTCTTATTTTTTCTATCAAACTGAGACAAAAATAGTTATATAATTGGGAAGATAATTTATTTCGCCACAATACGGAGTAATTCCTTTTTTAAAAAAAATTATATGCTCTATTTTTTACAATTTTTTTTTGAAATGCTTTTTCATAAAATTGATTTCTTAATCGTTCCGTATGATTTTTTTCATTTTAATGAATCGATATTCTGCACTAAAAAAGTTCAGGCTTTTCTCTTTTAAAATAAGTCATTTAAAAAATAAAACACCGAAAACCTTTTTTTCCCTACGATTCTTCAAAAAATACTCAAATTTTTAATCAAACATTTAAAAACTGTGTTATTTTTAAAGATAATCGCACAAAACTTTTTATTTGTTTGTATAGAATAGTATTATCTCTCTCGAAATTCTGCAGAACGAATTAAAAAAATTTGTTATAATTACGGATTTTAAAAAAATTGTGTTTTTATATGTACGTAATGCTATTCTGGGCAATTTAAGACTTTTTTGTTCAATACTTAATGCGAAATAAATTGCAAAGATACTAATGTTTAATAAAATGGGACAAATACATTTTGTAATAATTATTTCTGTGAGGAATTTGCACTTTATAGTAAAATTTCAACTTTTGAATAAATAATGTTTTTAAAATTGGATGTATCTTTTTCTTAAAATATAATGTATGAATGTACATGAAATTTTTTCCCTCATATTACTGATATGAAACTATATATATTCCTGGGAGTTTTTTGGAGATTTTCTCAAATATTTGCTTGGAGTCCATGTATCTCGTGACAAAAAATGTCAATATTTTTAAAAATTCATAGTGATATTTTAGTGTTACATGTTTTTGAGAAAACTAAACAATATATATTAAATATTTCTCTTAATTGCAAACATTAATATTTATTTATTGCTCAGACAAGCTTTTAAGCTTTAACATTCAAAAGTGTTTCAATAATAGGTAACTAATTATATAACTGAGATGTGTAATGCTTTTGGTAGTTGCGAGAAGCTTGTTACATGCAAAAAAATACATAAACTTCGTATTTAAAAACATAAAACCAGTTTTATTTATGACTTTCTTAGAAATCTTTTGTACAGTTTAGAGAAAATTTTGAATTCTGAAACTTTAAGAAATTGTGTTTGCATGGGAACATACAAATCCATAATTATACTTTTCGCAACATCGTAAAATCACGTAATCCCAAATCATGATTTTTATATATTGATACATGCTTACATTATATTTATGATGTTTTAAGAAAAAATTTGATATTTTTAATGCATCAAAGTTAAAAATTCTTCACAGATTGAGAAAATTGATGCTAAGTGCTAAAAAAAATCTCGTTGAACAAAAACTGAAAAATACTATATATGTATTTTCTGAACATTTCAAGACTTTTTTGGTTCCTTTTTATGCTTAAAAAATTAAGAAGATTCTAATGTTTAATAAAATAGGGCAAATACATATTGGAATTTAGTGTTTTTGTGTTGAAGTGCCTTTTTACACTAAAAATGCATTTTTCTCAAAAGGATTGGTGTCAAACCGCGTGTACTTTTTCCTCAGAATCTACAGAATAAATGCACATGCAGTTTTTACATAAATAATATGCAACTATGTATAATGAAACTACTTTTTTTGGAAGTTTTCCCAAAATATTTTGCTGAAAAGCAGTTATCGTAAAAAAATGAGTTTTCAAAAATTTCAAAGTGATACTTTTACGCAGAATTTTTTTGAAAACTGTAAACAATATATTGGAAACATTTTAACCAGAATATAAATAAAAAAGCCTACTTAACCTACAGACAAAATTTGAAGTTTTTATATTTAATAGTTTCTGAGAAACAGGAACTTAAGAAATCTCAATTTAACATTGTCGGTATAAGGGGTACCGACTACTCTTAAAGATTTATCTTTTTACTGGTCACCAAAACAAATTACCAAAAATGCTTAAAAACAGTCCATCACATGGGTGAACCCTTTAATCATTTAGTATATATTTTCATAGTTAATTAATGGTGCCCATGGACGGAAGATAGTTACTGAGGATGCATGATCTAATTCGGAAGACGATATTTGATGTTACGTTTTAAGCGTTTACCTACTGCATCTACGTTCTAGGAAATAAATGATCCATTTCAGCCTTCGAAGGGTAATTTTTGATCCCTCAGTTACGTTTAGTTTCAAAACATTACATGTTTTAGCAGCAATATGGTGCTTAAAGGGTGTATGACACGGGTACTCAACCTTTTTTCTGCTGGGCCGCATACATATGTCAACTATTTTACGCGGACCTCAACATGAGAGTAAATAGGGGAAGAGGGGGGGAAATGCTTCATGACGAAGATAACATAGGAAATTTTTAAAAAACGAAAAATTGATCAAAATATTATAACTCCTGTTTTGCTTTTTTCAATTATAATTTTTATATTTTTTATTTTTGTCACTAACACTAAATTTGAAGCATTATAGAAACACTTTTTCAGAATTTCTGCATCAGTAAACGGTTTCATATGATTACCAATAATATAAGAAACTTCATAGGATGTCTCTGTTAACAGTGTGATATTACCATTGGCAAAACACTTTGTTGCTTTTACAAAGATTATTCAGGAAAGTCTATTATTACGTTGATCGGGGTTCGATGATTTTATGCCAATCAGTCGCAAAGAAAAATACAGTTCTTTAAGAGCTATTTGAATTTATTGTAGAAAATCCAATTCTTTAAATACAGGATTCAACAGCAATATTCACAAAATAAATCTCAGAAGGTCTGAACACCTTCAACAGCTTTCAGTCACAATTATTGGTCTAAAATACATGTATATAAAAGATTATTCATAAGCAATCGCTCATTCAATAGCCGAAGTAATCACTTCAACAATCAGAGCAATACTAACTGATCGCTTGCCAGAACCAGACTGAATGACTTTCGGCGAGCAAATCTTTATTTCAATCCCTCGAAGATAATTCGTGAAACACCCGATTGCGTCATAGGTCTGGAAATAAGTTATTTCTCTACTAATTTCTAAAACAATCCAGAGGGTCTCGAACTCACCTAAAGTAATTGCCAACATGATTGCCAAGTCACAAACTTGGTCGCGAAAAATGACGCCAACTTGGCTCTATCGTCAAGATTTCGTTAAGTTTCCATTAAATCACCATTATAACGTAAGGGATGGCGTTTGCTTGTGAATATTACAATCATAACGTAAATTAAATCTAATTTAGAGCAATAAAAGGCATTATATATCTAAATACAATTTTTTTATACTATTTGACACAAAATTCGTAACACTATTTATCACCTCTTGCAAGAGATATTCGAGGAGAAGTGTCAGTGAATGATTCCTGTTTATTAGTGTTTTTTAAATACAGAACTTTCGTGACAAATCAAACATTTACTGATCCATGTTTGTTTTTCACTATAAAACAGTCACCCTCCCAATCGTCTTGAAATGATCTATTTTCTTCAAATAATTTTCTCTTGCAAGATATGAAAGATAGTTAAAAATTAGTTCCACCCATAAAATTGTCGGTACTTCACAGTTGTCTGTTATCACTACCGATAACCGTCCAAATAGAAAAAGAATATTAATTCGAACCCGTACAACACCGATAGCAAAAAGCAAAGTCAGTTATTTGATTTCTTAATAAAGAATTTCCCACCCCCAAATTTTTAATACAATGTTCTTAAATAAGTAAATCTCCCAGAGCAATGGACCGTAGCAGGGGCATTGAAAGAGGCTCGGTGGGCCGCAGTTTGAGTGTCGCTGGTGTAAGGCGACCCGAATCGAATTACCTCCTACTTAGCTAATATGACAATTTTACTAGCTACAAGTATTTTTTTAGATAAAAGAGAACATGTTAATTTGTTAAAAATAACATACTTCTTACTATTCCATATTATTATATTTTAAGATATACTTATTTTATGTAGTTAAACAATGATTATAACCTCTTAAGACGGAAGTTTTTTATTTTATTACATTTTCTAATTCTGCCTATGATATCTGATATTCAATCTTTTGTTGAGACTATTTCGAGTACTTATTTGTTATTTATTCTCTTTTAAAAGTTAGAACCAAGATTAGAACTGGGCAAATTCCGATCCGAAAACAAAACGAGCATTTTAGCCACTATGCTATGTTATTACTGGTTTATATAGATATCATACCGCCACAAGTTGTTAAAATTTTTTTTTTGTCAGAGCAAAGAATGGTATAGCATAGCATACTAATGAAATCAGAAAAATGATATTCTACCCAAAATCCAATTTTGTCATGTGCTGACTTTTTTGTTTTCACTCAAATATAAGAACATTACCGTTCCAAAAGACTAGTGCAAGTTAGAAAGTACATATAATCTAGATTATGGTTTCAGTTGTAAAAAAAGTTAGCAAACTTAGTCTTTCATATAATTAATTTAATGTCTATGTGTATGCAATTTTTCCATTTGAAGGCTAAGAATACAGTTAATTCATAAAAAAATATATACATATTTTTACTAGAGTTTAATGCTGTTTCACTTAACGATGTTTACTGAGTATTGTATACACCAAAGAACCATTATGATGTGCCCACTATTTATTTATAGAAAATATCTCGATTAAAGGAAAAACCACGGTTCACTCTCGGCTGAAGATAGACTACATTAAGTGTTCATATGCTGTGTTTCAATAAGTTGAGTATTTAGAGCTGCGCTTCACAAACTGTGGGGTACGAACCCAAGGGGGGATAACCCTAGGAGGGGGAGGCGAGCCTATTTAAAAGTCGAAAACATAAGATTATTTTTAAAGGAAAAATTTAATTTATATTGAAAGTAAGCAAAAAAAATACATTCTGGCTTAGTAAAAAAACATTTATGCTGATATAATACACTTCTAAATAGATCAGTACTGCACAATGTATTTCATAATTGGTTTAACAGTACAAGAAGATTTTAGAACAAGTTTAATAAATACCTGTGACCCCACGGGCTTGTCATATATATGCGTAAAAAATATGCAAAAATTAACACTAACTAAGATACTTTGTAAGGTTTACAAACCCTTAACAGCCGATTAAAAAAATTACGCGATTCGTTCCGAATTGCACCGTTTTGCACGCACAAAAGCGTATGTGGTTTTTTGGGAGGGAGGGGGTGAGAAAGGGAATAAAGAAGAAATAATCTGAAATAATTAAATTCTTCGCAAATACTGCCAAAGTAATTTTCTTGCATTCCAGAGCCTTTGGAATAATTTTTTGGACAGCAGTGAGCATAAAAAATTGTATTTAAGAAAGACGTATATTTACGTCTGGAACAATTTACGCACTGGCTGAGCCAAACGTTTGTATACGCCGGCATCACTTAAGAAGTATAAGTCGTATTGTAGCTTTAGCGTCAGAATGTCGCATTATCAAATTTAATACATTGTTATTGTATGGAGGGGGCGCGATGAAAATTATGATTGAATATTGGGTCGTAAGTTTTGAAAGTTTGAGAAGCACTGATTTAAAGACATATAGGAAATCAGCTAATTTGTCAGGTTTCAATAATGACAAATCTTTATGACTGGGCACTTTGAAGCATTGATTTCAGAACACGTGTAGTTAGTGGGCTTCTAGCGAGTAGTTTGTATTAGTACTTATCAAAATATTGCATAGATAGTGAAACGATACGTCACTGGACGGTGCTTGGTTTGCCATTGAGAACTGATTCCAGAGGAGAGGAGAGATTGATCATCATATTACAACGGCTGATATCTCCCACAGCCATAACACTGAGAACCCGTACGGTGTGTCCAAACACTTAGTGTAGCATTCATTTCTGTATATACGACTAACACACGGAAATCGTATATTGACGGAAAGTCATCGTTAACAGAGCAGGCTATTGGCCGAGAAATATCGGAACTGGATCATGGAAAAATGTAAGAAAGTTGTCCAGTTCAACGAATTACAATTTTTTGTGAATTCCATTGTAAGTGAGTGCATGTACGCCGCTTTCCAACGGTAACTCACTCATTCTGGTGTACAGTTAACCGGATACAAAACGATGATGATGTGTTATTACGGTTTGGGTGATGTTTTTATGGAGCATATTAGGATCCTTCATCCCCATGAAACAATTTCTGACAAATGAACATCATTCGAAACGAGGTGTAATCCTTCATGATAATGGTGTTTTCTGGTAGATTCTGGCGTTTATCAACGTATTAAAGAACAGTGTTATGAGGGTTGACACTTTCTCAACCACTCCCCATCAGGATGTGATTTGAGGAATTTTTTTTTTTGTAAATTTCAAGTCATTTATTGGCCTTCGAGTTCACTTTGAATAAATCCAATATATGATATTTTTAGTTTTATCTGGAAAAGCTTTTATGTTGCCAAGCTACCTCTTCGCAATTTTCGGTGAATGTTGTATCAGTTGGTGAGTATATGTTCCAGATGCTTTAGACTACCTACCAGCAACTTGTCGAGTCAATGAATTGCTGGATGTTAGTGATTTTGTTGACAAAAAGGGGTCATACCTCAAAATAAATAGGTATTTATAGTACAATGACACTTAAGTTTAAACTTGATATTATGTCACAGTTATGTTAAATGTTTATTCAGTTAATATTTTGTACAGAGCAAAACTCTTTTCTTGCTAAAGATCGACGAAAACAACCATTTTTAGAGATTGTGTAGAAAAGTTGTTTGGATAGTCTGAAGACCACTTATTCTACCAAGTTTAATATGGAACCTAATATGGTTAATATGGATTCATTATGCACTGAATAAACAATGGTTAGTTTATTTGGATTTGGAGACACAATATAAGTCATCTGTAAAAGATTAAATTTGCATTAGTTTAAAGCATATTTTATTTTCAGCTGTATATTTTTTCAGCTATTATGTAATTATATTTTATTTTTACGTTGAATTTTACCTTCACAGTTAAAGTTTAATTTATTCGTTATTCTTTATTGCATTCTATTATCTATGTTTATTCAGTACATTCTATTAATTGCATTTATTCAGTTCTTACGTTTCACCATGTTGCCTTTAAATATCGCAGATAAAGTCAAACAATTGAGCTCCAAATAACGAGACACATACAAATTTACTTCTAAAATAGTTGATGAAATACCTTTGTTGAGTGAAGGTTTGTTTTTGGATAATTAGTGGAAAATTCCAGGAAATTACGAAAATAGATTTACCTAGAAATGAATTTACAACTTAATTGTTTCCCTTCTTTCCCCTTTAAATAATAGAGTAAATAAAAATAATTTTTGCTTCTGTTGGAATACATCTTTTAGATAAATATACTTTTAAATACATTGTTCTTTCAAAAATATGAGATTCTTACAAATGAAAAGATATTATCCCTTTTCATTAATCGTGATTCATGCATCTTAAAATAATTTAAAAACACTGAAATATAAGAAAGAGAAAACCATTAAACTGAAATGGTCACTTATTTCAAAATAATACTATAATTCCTAAAATATAAATTGTATCACATATTTGAGCAATTTTATAATAACGTTTTTGCACTCTCAGCTTAAGAATAGATATAATAATCAAAATTAGTTTCAAAAGAGTCATACTCATTAAATAGTGTAGTAAGCGGTACATGTACGTATTTCTCCTTCAAAATCAGTTTTCTTTTCTTTTTGAAAGTGAATCTGCTTAGTATTCGATTTTAGTTGTATTCGGAGTAAAGAGAATAATTAAGTTATAATAGATTGCATGATAATTAATTTGAAAAAGTATATTTCTACGATTATCAAAAGATATTATGTATAGTATTGCTTAGCGTTATTTATTTTCTATACATAAATAAAAACAGTCAACGATATTTAGTTATTCCACATTTTTTCTCTTATATATATAATATTTTCATAGATAAAACTACTAATTTTTTTTATATATGAGTTAGATATAGAACTATTTTATCCTTGTTATAATCAATCAAGAATTGCAATTGAAAGCAAATCGAAAATAATGGCTCTTTCTTCTGTTTTTGAGCATAACATAAAGTATGAATTAATGACCATCTCACGGCTGTTGCAGAAAGCATATTGTTAAAGAAAATGCATTATGAAGTTTTTTTAATTCATTTATTTTACTTAAGAATCTGGGTTAAGATAAGTGATACCCATATCTGTTGTTGGCATTCATTGTGAAGAAGAAAATAGCCAATTTATTTAAATAAGATTAAATTCAGCTGAAATAAGCTAAATTATTTAAAAGATCCATTCAGAAAATGCAAAACCTTATTTTATCTGTAGATAAAGTGAGAATAATGAGTATTGTTTTATAAGATTCATACTTTCACTTGTTAGAAAATCTTCTGTTCCAATTTTATATATGCACTTGAATACTTATTATAGTCCACAATTATTCATAATTTCTGATTTTGAGCTTAATTGACTGTATTAGCAATTAAAAATACTATTATTAGTAGAAATCAACTAAAAATATAAATGAGAGTCGGATATTACGGAATATATATAGTTTTTACATTTTTAAAAATAACTTTACTAGTTTTTAATGAAAGTCTCCAAAATCACCATGAACATATACAACAAACGAATGTAAGGAATTATCACTTATGAGAAAATAGTATTTTATTTTGTTGCTATAAAATATATTTAAAAAAATGATAAATCGCGGTGGGTATTATGAAATAGTCAGATAATATGGAATAGATAGTTTCAGCCACTCGAAAATTATTTAAGACTTCATGAATCGGAATTATTTTAACTGTAAAAGCTATATTTTTAAGAATACGTGAATGTCATTTCTTATTCGAATTTATTAACAAACCATCCAGTATAGTCAAGATGAGCCCATAGAAAACAACTGAATCATTGAATCTAAACTTTATTTTTTGATTCTTTCGTTGATGGAATTAATTATATTACAAACGATACAACATAATAGAATGTGTTGGGTATTTTGCAATATTTAGTATTCCATAATACCCGACAGGCTATTTTTGAAAATGAACCTTTTAAAGTGAAGAACAAAATATTGTCAGCTAAAAAATGACCTCAGTATTATAAACTACAATTCCTTTAGTGTACATTATGCTTAACTTTAATGTCCAAGTCAAAAGTGGGATAGTAGTTTAAAATGTTTAGAAATATACCTGCAAAAATTTTTGAAAATCGCAAAACACACTTTCTTTTGTTGCGAAATAGTATTGCAACAACACATGGTCAACTTTCCTTGCAATGCATCATGAGAGATTTTTTTCAGTACTTCAAAGTTTTCTCACGCATTAGCAGCTGCAAACAGAGCCGAAACCTTGGTATTCCCTATAATTCGATTATAATACCCAACTCTCTTCTCTATATCTGCAAATTTTATGAATAATAAATATATATTTGTAATAATTCCCTCTAGCATCTTTTTAATTAACTCTTTTTAATAATATTTAAACAAGATTTATTTCTTTGGTTCAAAACTCACGCTTTCATCTTAATCGTAATCAATAAGTATCATAAATCCCTTTCTCACCCATATTAACCAATCAGAGTTCTTAGTACAAACTAGTCACGCGGTCTTCACCGTCGGCTATTAATACCGAGATCTGGAATGCCCACTCACTCTTCTTTCTGTAATCATGTAGCCAGCCGGCTGCAGCACGTTTTGTGATCGCGCTATATTTGTCTGTTTGCTTTCCCCATGTAATCGTCGCCGATTTTGTTTCCAGATCGTTGTCTTCAATATGTGTAAATAGCTTCTGCTCGTATCCTTTATATATTTGTGTGTTTGCATGCTTTTGTAAAGTCATAACGCCTTTGATATTTTATGGGAAAATAAAGAAGAGCAAAATGAAATCAGAAGTTTTCCGCTTATTCAGAAACAACCAACACCAGCCAACGACGTTTTGTATATATATATATATATATATATATATATATATATATATATATATATATATATATATTAGTTTCATCATGCATAAAGGAAAACAATTTAACGGTGTAGTTTTATAAGTATTTTGTTGAATTATTCTTTTTCCTATGAGATGGTAAGTTTTATCTTGCATATGTGAATCTGTATATGACGTACTTTAATGGGATTTAACATAAATTCCTTAATACATGGTTCATTTCTAACTATAATTTCCTTAATCTAGTCCTTAAGAAGGAACTTTTGGTGAGAAGTTTAGTTTTGATTTATGTTAACGAAGATGAAACATCTTATGTATCTTATTTCCTTGTTTTTTATTCTTTTATATTAGGTTAAAAGTCATTGATTCAAATATACAACAACTTTTTATGCACTAAAAACGTTGAACAAATGCCAACAGCTCTACACGGTAAACATCTTTTAGCGAGAAACAAAAGCAACCCCCTTCTCCCCCAACATTTCATAGATTCTTTCTATACAAAAACACATAACTTGTTAAAAAAACAACCACATAACTTGTTTTTGCTGAGCAAAGGACACATTCTTATTTGATGGCGCTGGTATCTGACATTACAGAAAATAATTGTTTTACACAAATTGCATATTAACTAAATTTGATTACTTCCTTTTATTTGTTGCTGTAACAGTGTTCAGAAGACAAATCTTGCAATGTAAAGCGACAATTAATATCTATGTCAATACGTTGCGTCTATGAATGAAGAAAAAAATTTAAAATTTGCAAATTTAAAAGATCCAGTTAAGGTAATACATACAAAAGGAGCACTGGGAATAAGTTTGGAGAGTAGTCAGCTTCTCCGAATCTTTGCTATTGTTACGAATTTTGTGTAAATAGTGTAAATAATTTATATTTGAGTGTTTAATGCATTTATATTACTCTATGTTACATTTATTTCATTTTAAAATTGGACTATTCACAAGCAGTGCCGCCCCTTAAGTTATAATGGCGATTCAATGAGAACTTGGCGAAATCTTGGCGGTAGAGCTAAGTTGGCGTCATTTTTGGCGACCAAGTTGGCGGCAAATTTGGCGACCATTTTGGCGTCATTGGCGACCATGTTGGCGAGTTCGGAACCTTCTGGAATCTTTTAGAAAGTAGTAGATCTCTCCACTCGTGTCACGTTCAATGACACGAGCGGTTATATTTCTAGAAGTTTCTGTCGCGCATATAAAAGGGATGTTCGCTGGTACGGCGAGGAGTCCACGCCTCCCTGCCACTTCCAACCAACAAATCAGGACTCTCTCACCAATCAAGGCCCTCCCTCATCAGGCCACATTCACAAAATTCGATATGGGATGGAGGAACGCTTCGCGTTCCATTTTCCCAGCGACGACCAGCGACCAACGGCGAGGAGTCTTGATTAAGCCAGCGAGTAGTGAGGATTGTTTTGACTAGCTCGGCTGTGCTTGTGAATAATCTTTACGTACGTGTATTTTTAAACACTGTTCTTGCGTTTGATTGCTTTCGAAGGTGTGAAGACTTTCGGATATTTACTCTGTGAATATTGCTGCTGAATCCAGTATTTAAAGGATTGGATTTTCGCTAATAAATTCGCATCGCTCTTAAAGAACTGATCATTTTTTCTTTGTGATTGTTTTTGCATAAAATCCTCAAACCCTCGGATCTACGTAACACTATTTATCTATCTGGAAAATTTTAAGTGAATAATTTTATCACTTTAAATAGTATAGAGATACGTACTTGTTAGCTTTGAGGTTATTTCAAAACCAAAAAAAAACTTTAAGGGGGCAGTGGACTTTAAAGAACTTTTTTTTTAATTATTAAGTAAGAGTAATGAAAATTTATGAACATATACACTGGAATACAACTAGATCAACTATATCTTTAAAAAAAATTTCAATTATTTTTTTTAAATTAAAAAAAATTAATAATTTTTAAATTTTTTTTAAAACATTCCTTGTGTTTCAATTTTTTATTTTTTGACCTCGTCTAACATTATTAATGTTTATTAGTACACGTTACACATAAGTGGGTATTATTTAGCAATTTCATGTGTGCACCGGTTAATTTTTTAGAAAGGTTTTTGTTCATTTGTACTTAATTTTCTGTAAAATAACAGATTTTGTACACTAAAAGTAAAATTTAACTATCTAAATGAAGGTCAAAATTTTAAATGGATACCCAGATTTATTTATATATTCATCAGTATTCTTCACGAGAAATTTCAAGTGATTTGCTCAAAAATTGAGACGCATGGAACATTTTAAAAGCACGTAAATCTGAAAAAACAGTTTTGAGAAAAAGTCATTTTAAAAATGTTTTTCCACTTACCTTTCATAATTGTTGCTCTGATATTATTAAGCATCCATTTTATTTAATAACAGACATATTTATACTAGATTATTTATTTACAAGCACAATTTGAAGAGAGAAAAAAATTTATAATAGAATGCATTGGTACAGTTAATCACATGGTACAGTTTTTCGGTAAAATGTTTTCAATGTTAGTGCAAATAAATATTAATTTATTGTGAAAACATTTAAAATTTACCAGCACCATATGTGTTTTCTCTTCTTTTTTAATGTTCTTTGTAATTTTGAATGATTTAGCCAATCTATTGCTTATTCTTTTCTTTCTCCAATCAATAGAATTCTTTTTTTCACTCTGCGTTAAACGTCGTTTATCACGTTTATGCGAAATGTCCACAGATACAGAACTTAACTCATTGTGCTCAATAGCTAAACTATTGAAGAAGCCAAAATTATATCCACCTGTGGCAGATATAACACCCATTTCTCAAGTCGCTTTTTTGAAACAAAAGTTTCTTTTGGACAGTTTTTCCAAATGACACTATGGATGCTTTCGTTGGCATTCTGAGTTTTTCCCGCACTGCATCTTTCTAAAAGCTCATCGTTTACAAGCCTTTAATATACTGGAAGTATTTTTTTCCAGAACTTGTTCCGACAGCTTAGTTTTCATCAGTGAATGGGACATAGGGTTCTCATTTTTAGCCAATGCCCTCTGGTAAACGCCCCATGATGTCGAACCAGTAGGGCATTTACTATGTTTTGGAGTTTTATCTGTTGATGGACAATGAAACAATGAAGCTAAAATTGCGCCTTTCATTTTTCTTACATCTGACACATTGTCTATTATAGCTTTTCTATAAAAGTTAGTCAGTTTCACAATGGTGTTTTCTTTGAGGTTGCCCTCTTTCCGCCCACCAATAGTGATACCTTTATTCCGCCACTCTAAAATTTTATTACGGAGTCCTGTGCCAAGCTTTTTTGCCACATGGTTAATGCATTCTTCTTTCGCAATTTTTATGCAGTTACCATACACATTTAATGATGATAAATGTTGATAGGTCTTGGCATCACCATCTGACAAGATGCTCACATATCGCATACCACAATTTTTAATGGATCTTTTCCATAGAATTTCTGCAGCTTTAACCTCCATGACATTAGAAGATCCTACATAATTATCGCTGCATTCTTCTTGGTGGGATTTGTACCATATGGAGTACTCAGCACTATTTTCTGCAAGATCCCTTTTTGCGGTAGTGCATTCTGGGAAATATTTGGAAAGGATTTCGTAATCAATAATGAGCTCAGTTAAAATGTCGATAACGATTCCTACCCCGTACAGTGACGAATGTCCCCGTTTCTGCCATGTTCCATCATATGAAACGGTGATGTCTATAACACCATTAGCAGTGCCGAGCAAATCTTCATGGTGTTTTCGAACTACTTTTCGGGAAATTCCAAGAATGTCTTCTTTGAAACTACACTTTTCTTCATACAATTTGTGTAAACATTTCGAGAAAGTTTTCTTATCCATTGCATGAATACCAATAGCCATAGAGAAAAGTTCTAATGCTGCACGGCCTTTCCCAATCTTAAGAAAAGCTTCAATGAGCTTTTTATTTGCATCGAAACATTTGCTATCATCATCTCGAGGGCTGGAGAATACAGAATTAAATGTTTTACTGCAGCTTTTACATTTTAGCTCTATTTTTGTAGAAAAACCATAAGCACTATTACATTCGACATCCAATGAGCACATATCACATTCATCGTATTTTGTGTTAGATAAAAGAGCAGACAACATATCATTATTCATCAAAACATATGTATTTTTCTCACTAGTACAAAAAGTTGATGTTGATGTTGAAGGAAACATCTGAAGTTTGCTAACACTTGCATTCAAATATTGTTCCTTTTAACCAGCATGTGAACCTTCATCACTAATTTCAGTATCCATAATAACTGAATTTTCAGCAAGCAAAATATCAGAGTTTTTAGCACACAGAGTAGAATCAGAATCACACTTTGCATGTGATTTTCCCCATCTCTTTTGTACTTTGGATGCACACAAACTCCTTCTTTTTGATAGCCTACATTTAGGTTTTCGATAGCGCCGACTAATAGCATCCATTGTAAAAAATATAGAACACTTGTAGATGTTTTTGAAGCTTTTTTGTGGCTTTAAGATACAAAAAATTTGATTCCGTAAAGATAAATATTACTAAGAAACGGACAGCAATCAAAGATGTGTAATTTTAAAAAAAGCAATACTTTCGACTTATGAAAACAAGTGGAAGTAAACAAACAGCAATAAAGCAGTTAAAGGTTGCAGTTAAAATGTGCAGTTGTTAAAACACAAAAATATTAATTCTAATATTTAAAAAAAAACACTCAAAAATTATGACAACTTAAGCACATGCTTTTGTTTACATTTTTATGTCCATTTAAATTTTTTTAAATGCTTATAACTTTTTAATAAAATTATTTAGACACATGCGGTTTCTTGCATATGGTTCAGTGAACTCACGAGGATTATAATTCACAAATTTCTTTTTCCATATTTTGGACGATTTTCGCCAGCTTCAAAGTCCACCATCCCCTTAAGAAGTTTATTTGTTGAATTAAATTTTTAAATTTGGTCACTCGATTAACTATAATGCGGACATTTTTTTAATGACACAATAAAGATATGTAAATGACTTTATGCCAGAGGAAACTGTCCAAAAAATGTTGTACAAACAATTACGAATTATTCCCTTCAAAGGTTAGCATATATTGATGAAAAATTACTGGTAATATTTATTATTTTGTTTAAAATACATGGCTAAAATATGTAAATATAAGCCAAACTAAGTTACACAAAGTATTAAATCGTTCTAATTATAAATGTTTTACTAAATAAAAAGCTAAATCTATTTATTTTTCATTTAACTCTAAGATATTTATTTTGAGGAACAGATTCTATCCTTCATGGGGAAAGTCTATGGTACTTTGGTACATGGAACGCGAATAAAAACTAAATTAAAATAAAAGATGAAAATAACAGCCAAAAGACTATTTTCCAAGATACCTTTTTATCTCTTTGAACAATAATCAACCACTCCTTATAAACAGCTTTATAAGTGAGAGAGTTGAAGAAGACTTAGAAGATACACATTCTAACTAAATACTTTACTAAGATTATTTCTCGACAAACTGGTAATTATTTCGTTAATGTTTTTCCCAAGAGTGTTCAATGATTCTTTTTTAGGTTCTTTTATGTGTTTACAACACAACAAACAAGGTTATTATTATTGGAAAAAACAAACGAAAATGAGTGAGTATTTGTTTTTTACTAGAGTCCAAGAGATAAGTTATATGCTTCGAGAATCAAATATGTGTTCGAAAAACAATATATGAGCTGTGTTTTAGATTTAATGAAAGAGATATGATAGAGTAAAATTGACTATTGGATGATTGAAAAAAAGCTGGCAATTTATCACAAATAAATTTTATTGTTTTAATTGTATATTAAAGCGTTGTTTTTTTAAATTATTAGGATAATGCTTAATTTAAATCTTAAATGCATGATTTTTTTGGAAAAATTAAAACTCTGTTTTTATAAGAATGTAGTCATAGGTTACGTAAAAAAAATAATATTGAGTTTTTATTTCAAAGAGGTGTATGTAGACTTTTGGCAACATATAGAACTTCCTTAAAATCTGGCATATACCCAATAAAAGTTTCAAATTAATCATCAAACATTGACAGCGCTCCTGAAAACAGATGGGAAGTAGTTTTTCTTTTTCAGTTAGATAAATCATTGTCCTTTTTAGGTAAAGCGAAAATAGGAAATATTTCTCCAAGTAACGCACTGATCACCCACTACATTCAAATGGTAAAAAAACTTACTCACCAAAAGTAATGCCTAGTTTAGTTTGTCTCCGATGATTTATTGTCTATAATCGTAATCGTAAATGTGTATTCGGAAATGCATATACTCAGGTCTTTGAATGAAATTAAGTAAAACTGGAATGTAGACGAGATTGGCAACAATATGCATTTAAAGGCTAGAAGCATGAATATGTTGCTGGAAAATGATCAAATTAGGAATCTCATCAAATACCTAAGAGAGATGATCCCTTGACGCTAGATGTTAACATAACGTCTCTTCAAGGTGATTTCTCTGATAAAAGTAACGGATTTGAACGAATCCCTGAGCTGATTTCAGGGAAATGATGAAGTAAAATTGTAAAGAGTTTAAAAGTGTTTATTTAAAAAATATGATGCGTTATCACAAACGTAGAAGTAATTAATACAACAATAGTCAATGAAATACAAGTTATTTATTCGAAACTAATTAACAAATAATTAGAAAATTAAGCTGGTATATTTTGACGTATAACAACTTTCCTTTCGGTTGCTTACACACTAAAATATCAATCCCTATGTCAATCCTATGGTGCCATTTTTTTAAAGATACGATATTTAGGAGATCGATAGTTGGATGGTTAGTACCTGTAGATCGATATCTGTATGGTTAGGAAGTACAAGGGCTCGACCTCCAGGTGTCCCTCCCCTCTGTATAGCATTTTGCCAATGCAAATACTGACTGACTTGTTCAATTCATCATTTCACTGAAACTGTTCAGGGATTTGATAAAATCACTTACTTTCATCAGGGATATGAGCTTGAAGGGACGTTATTTTAACATCTCCAGTCAACTAATCATCTTCCTTAAGGATTTGATAAAATTCCTAATTTCACCATTTCCCTGCGACAAATACATGAGATAAGTTATCCTACAATGCAGCGTTTCTCAAACTGTCTGACACTCCCCCTAGGGGCCAAGATAAACCTACGTGGGGGGCACCAGAATATCAGTAATTCAAAAATAAAAGATCCTTCAAAAACACTATTAATTTACTGAAAAGAAGCAAAACAAAATACATTCTGACTTAATAAAAAACACTCATTTATACTGATATAATACATTTATAAATGTTTCAGTACTACACAATGTGTTTGATGATTAAGTAAGCAATACTGAGTTGAAAACAAGTTTAATAATTACCAGTGACCCCATGAGCTTGTCTTTTATGGCATTACATACAACATTTAATGTTTATCTTGATAATGTGTACGGTTTATAATTAAAGTCGTACGTATTATAATTGAATTCAATAAATTGTCATTGTATGGAGGAGGGGTGGGGGAATGATAAAAATTATGATTGAAAATTGGGTCGTAAATATTGAAAGTTTGCAAAGCATTGATGTAATGTGTATATTAAGCATTTTTATAATTTTTACAGAAAAGTTTATATTGTCTCATAAATGATATATGTATATATATCGTCTCCCTACAAATGATTTATTTAACTGGACTTTAAGTAAAGAAAAAAATGATTCTGTAATATATTATAAATTTCAGGAATACATTCATCTAAAAATTGTGTGTCTAAAAATTTTATTACTGTACCTAAGTTTATTATTTTTTAATTAAACTTCGCTAAAAAGCCGAGCACAAGAATGAGGTCCGTACAGATATCTTTTCTTGACAGTTTTATACAAATCAATAAATGCTAAGGAGAAGCATGGTTACTATGACACTTGGCACGGATGAAGATAATCTTTCTGTTTCCTGAGAAAAGGATGCCCATGATGTGACTACTGGTAAGACGTGAGAGACTTATCTTGTAGTATGGGATCATATGTCATAGTTGAGGGTTTAGAGCCAGACGAGGCCTTTACATATATTAAGGATGCAAGGACGTCTTCAGTCATGGGTCAACTGGGCCCAGGCCAAAATAGTAGGCTTGTCTCGTTCTCGACACAGCCTTAGTAAGAATATAAATTGATACTTTCAACAGTTAAATGATGCCTTTGTAGTTGTATTCTCAGAAAAATTGAGAATTTCGGACGATATGTCAACAGGCTGAACGGGATAGCCATCGTCCAGGTACAGACCTAGGGACCATACACCATCTTTACTCATGCAGACAGTAAGCGGAAGTCGGTTGAGCCGGCTTGTGTGATTGTAAGTCGAGAACAATTATTTGTTTTGGGTTATCGTTTGTACTAGTATTTGACAACGTATGCCATGTAATGTCTACTTTTAAGGTTCCTCAGTTGCCTAGATTTGTGTATAGGCCCTTTGATTACTTTTAAATAGGGGCACAGGGTCTCAAGAAGTCTTAAGATGTCCCTGCAAGGATGAGTAGGAGGCATTTTCCAGTCCCCCAAATTTGATGATTTTTAATAAAATAGTTTATAATGTAAGCAACTGTGCAGCTAAACACAATAACAGACATATCTTAAAAATTCTTAACTCTTTTTCTTTAATTTAACAAAAAAAGAAACGAGTCTTACAGCAGTCGCATATGATGTGTAACATCTGACATGTTATCGTGGTAAATACGCAATATTAACTTTTTCCTGAAAAAAAAGCACGAATCGGGTATGACTGGAAATAATTTTCTATCGAGAATAATTATATCTTTAATGAAAATTGTATTTAATTAACAAAAGGAGTAATGCAATTCGGGGAAAGGCGGAGACAATAGACTTATGATAACAAAAATCTGATACATATAATTGCGATTTCAAAGTATTTAAACACCGTTGAGAGAGAAAAAACAGCGTCAATAATGGTACCACTGTTAGCAGTCAAAACATTATAACGTGTGCTATTTTGAGCTTGAGTTCATCATTCATAAAATATATGAGCGGCTCTTCTTTAGCAAACCGAGGTTAAAGTTCAAATCACCACTCAAAATCAGGGGAAGCGAGTGATAATTTTTTTTAAAAGAGCGGAACCACCTTCGTTATATGGTTAAAGTACAAAATGCAGGAAATCTTTAATTTTTTTTGAAATGATAACTTTTATTGGTGCGATTTGCTAGAAAGTGAACTTGAATGAACGTCACGCTCGGGAATGTAACGCTCCTACTGAATTTTTCGCCTGTATTCGGAAAACTTGCTCCGACAAGATTGGTCCATTCATAGGAAATGAATTCAACAAAATAGCAAACATTTTCAGAGTATAATAACGAAACAAAGCGTAACATTATCATTTTTTCGTATAAAAGTTCTGTTTCGACAAGATAAATAGTGAAACACATTGATACTAATCTAATGATCTGAGCCTTAATTTGCCTCTTTTTATTATATAATGGAAATCTTTCTTTATACTTCGTGTTCAAAAAATAATAATTTTCGTTGCATTATCTTCTAAATTTCATTAATTATCTTTTTAAACAACTTTCTTATATTAACCATAGTGCAACAATTCATCCTTCAATAATCACTTTCATAGCTTGAAATTTCGGTGATAAAGAAAGTAGATAACATACTTAAAATGATTTATCTTCAAATGTTCATTATGTAACAAAAGTACGGAAGCATACAAGACTACATTAGAGAAGTGAAACATGTATTTTTGTTCTGCCCTGCTCTGGTAGCAAACTGGTTCGTGAAAGAAAAAAGGCATTTTATTATACTAAGAGTTTTCTCTATCCCTTCATTGTGAAAAGCAACTCGAAATAAATTAATAAGCTGTCAGATCTGTTATTATTAGAGAAAATATTTCTTTGAACTACAAATAAGGGAAGAAGAATAAAACTTATATTAATCAATTTACCTTGGATTGACTCTAAAATACGTATACATAAGATTAATGGGGCTTACAAATATAAATGTCAAGTTTGATAAGAGTTTCTAAACCAGTAAACATACAATATTTCTCAAGAGTTTTTTTTAAATAAAGTATTTTACTGTCTATTACAGAGTAAAGTTCTCAGCTAAATATATTTTGATTATGGAAATGGTTTATGGAATCTGGTGTCAAATTTAGTCGCACAAAGCAGAGATGAATCAATAGGTGTTTTTAATTTTAAAATATCTCTTTCTTTTTTATGGTATACAAGAGAATTACCTGTCTATAGAATATTTTTTAATCTATAAAATGATGGAATATAATAGAGAATATAAATATAGAATATAGTTAGTAATCTATAAAACTAACTCCTTTTCTGTCTAATAGCAGTCATTGAGGTTTCGGAAACTGAAGGGAAGTTAATTATTATCTGACTCCTTAATTATTCAATTCTTACTATTAGCTCATACTCTCTCTATATTTATTTATTTATTTATCTTGGTGGAATTTTCAGTCGTTAATAAAATACATTTTAAGGCGCTCAATTGAGTTGAAATTATATACATATGGTTATTTTGGATGGCAATACAGTAGTTTAATTATAATTGATTAAAACTAATTATTGAAAGAATTACAAATACGGCCACGTTGGCATCATTTTTGACGACTGAGCGACCATTTTGGCGACTTGTGTCAAAATTTGAAAAGGTTTTTTTCTCATGTTTTAAAGCATTCAGTTGAAATGCAATTTTATATTCATGATTGTTTTGGTTGATAATACGATACTTAAATGATAATTAATAAAAATTAATTACTGCTTAATGTTGTGATTCTATCATATGTATATACATATTTATATGAATCGTAATTGTAACTATTTAATAAAAAGTAGCTACAATAAAATTTTTCTTTCTTGATCCAAGTACGAATTGACTTAAAAATTTTTTTATATTACTTGTTAAAAAAATCTTTAGATTTATTTTCATAACTCTGCGTTTTAACCCTTTAACTATCAATTAAAGGTTACGTAATTTGCTCTCCAGTTCCACTGTTTTTCGTACAGGCATGTTTATGCGGTGTATTGAGGGGGGGGAAGGCACGATGAAATTTTTCTGTAAAATAAATAAATCTCTGTAAACATTGTGAAGGTCGTATTATTGCAATCCCAAGCCTTCGGAATAGTTTTACTGACAGTCGCGCAAGGAAATAATCGTATTTTGGAAGAAAGAAAATGTACGTCAGTGGCACACGACGCACCGATTGAGCGAGACGGGTATATACGCCAGTAGCAATAATAGTGTTTATAACTATTACAGAATTTCCTTTTGCAATGGAATTAATAATCAAAGGTACTTCCTCTCCAAAGATAATTATTCCAAACTTCTTTAAAAGGAAATTGCTATTTTTTAAAATAGTTTTTATGTATCCAGATGGTAAAGTTTGTAAAAAATATTGATAGAAAATTGGAATTTGAACTTGCCGGTTTAACTACATTTTTTTTTAAAAAAAATGTTTTTCTGTTAAGCGCAATAAGAACATCTTTGAAAATAGAAGTTACAATGTAATAAAAATAAATGTATTAATTGAATTATGTATATTGTAGAATACACACACATATATATTAATTGTTATAAATACATCGACATACTTCTAATTGATAATAAGTTAAAAAAATCAAGTAATTAATTTTATCAAAACTTAAATTTATAGAATGTAATTTGATTAAAAAAAGTTTCATGACGAAAAAAAGTTAAAATATAATTTTTAATACAGGTGATATATTTTTATTCAAACATGATACATGTTTCAGTATCATTAAATAAAATATCATATTTAAAAATAAAATTAATGTCCTGTTTAAACACAGTAAATTGTTACAATTGTTTTTGCTTGCCATTTATTCAGAGGATATTTGTGGATTCGTAACATATATAACTAAAATGTCATTGGGATTAGTTGCAGTACAAAAATACTACATTGAATTAATTATATTATCTTATATATTTTTAATGCATATTGAACAACTAAAGAAGTATTTGTGTGTTATCATCTTAATGTGGATATGGTAACTAATGACATCAATAAAATAAATCAAAGGAGTTTAGATGCCTTTCTTCAGGTTTTTTTAAATCTTTTCATAAGTTTTCAAAAAATGAATAAATACAGTTTGGAGCATAAATGAGCTTTAAAAAGATTAAGATTATTTGTTAATTCAGCCTTTGTTGAAACGATAACATTTTACTTATTTTTATTTAAAAAACTATTTTTTAAAACATTATCATCATATTCTTTACTCCAAATTTATAATTTAATATAATAAATAATAAGAAAAATGCCATAGAAAGATAGTAACTTGGTGTATTAAAAAATAATTTCTGAATGCTTAAGAAATATTTAAAATGATTTGATTAGATGTATGAATAGGGGTATTTAAAATATTATATATATAATATTATATATATATATATACATGTATATATATATATATATATATATATATATATATATATATATATATATGTATATATACATGCATCTTAAATAATTATGGTTGTTTTCCATCTCTAATTTAATAATTAAGTTTATTCGAGATTTTTTAAAATTTTAGAATCACACACGGTAAATTGGCATTTATATTTATTTTCTTACTTTTGGATAGATCATAAAAATATTAAGTTGCTCGAATATACGAAATATAACCGTTTATTGGTTATAAAAATAAAATATCTTCTAAGAAAACAAGAATATTTATTTTTTCTCTTTACAGCTTTTGGCAAAAGATGACATGTAGAAATTTTTTTCCATCATCTCTTTAACCTTTTTTTCACAATTCCCTGGTAAAAGCTTCTGAAGATTTATTGGACAATTTTTTATTTCCAGATTTCAGCAATCACGGAAAATGCTTTTATCTGTAGCAAAAGAAAGAAACTTTCTATTTACCGATTATTCTCGTTCCTTTTCACTTCCGATTGAGAAAAAGATGTTCTAGGAATGTTAAAAAGAAGTCTTTATAAAAAACACATTCCGATTTTTCGAAGAATTTATATTCTTACACAGAAAACTAAAATAGAGACTTACAACTTTTTACACATCGAGTTTAATTTTAATGAACATCAAAATGGTACTTTTTATCAGCAACATCGAAGAACTTAAATTTATTAAGTAATGAATACTTATTTAAAAGGAAAATGGTACTTCACATGTTGCGTTAGAAAGCATTGCAGTTTATGGCAATGCATTACTAAAAAAATCTTTTTCCAAAAAAAAAAAAAGGTAAATTATTAAAATTAAATTTTATAATTTTTCACTTGCGTGCTTCAATTTTTCATAAGAAATTGCACATTCATATTTTTATGTAGAATTTTAGAAGAGACCTTTGAAGTATTTACAAATACAAACGCTTGTATAATGAAAACTAACTGGTTTCATTTGAAAAAAAGAAACATTCTTTTTTTAATATTTATAACTTTCTTATAATAGTAAGTTTTGTTAAGGAAAGTGTAGTACAAAAGAAATATATTTGATTGCTTTATTAAATTATGATTTTTTTTTTGAAATTCAAAAGTGTTAAGCTTTAAAACGACAGTGTGTAAACGTGAAAGATAAAATTTAGTAAATACTGACTTTTCCAATGAATGTTAAGATTCATATAGTGGGTGGGTGTTTTTGTCCTAAATATTTGTAAATATCCATATTTTTCATTTGCACCGACAAATGTCGACATTACATTTAATATACGGTAAAAGTGGAATGAAAATATACTTTTTTTTTTACTTCTAAAGTATGTTATTTCAATAAAACGTGTTTCTTTTTCAATCCCAAATGTTATTTCACTGTCTCCCGATATATATATATAGAATATTAAAATAAAAGTGAAAAAGTTCTAAAACCTACAATGCTAAAGGAGGAAATTGGAGTTCATGAGATACAAATATATATTGTTCAAACATTAAATCGTTAATAAAATTACGTTTATTCATCCATTGATATAAAAATATTTTTTAAAACTTGTTGGGGATGACACTTGATGTTGATACAGTTTTTTTTCAAATATTAATTTATTATTTAAATTGAATTAAATAAAAATTTTCTTTGTTAAGCTAAGTAGGTATTGATTTCAATTTTGTTTTTTATATTACTTAAATACAAGTCAAAATGAGAGGAAGTGTAGTTTAAGTAACAGCACTTAAAAACTGTTTAACTTAAAACGAACAACATATTCTTAATGAGATAATAAAATATTACCAATAATAAATTTGTAACGGTGTGACGGATCTATGCGCTTTTTCCATCTAATCCTCTTGGTAAATCTTTGAGCTAACAATTCGTGTTATACACAACCAACCCTTCGGAAGAAGAGAATCGTGATATGCAAATTAACTTACTATAAATAGGCGAGATTTTACAGTTTGAAAGCGATGAGAGAAGATATACTCGAGCCAGGTGAAATTGCTACTGAAGGTATAATATTAGAATTATAGTGATTTGATTCTTATTAGAAGGAAACTTTAAAGAGTGATGATTGTTCACTAATGTTGAATTAAGATTAAATTAAATCGGATAATAGGTTAGATCCTTGATTAAGATAAAGATCAAGTTCATTAGTCTCCAAATCGCTCACGTTTTACTTTAGTTGTCCACTTTCACGGTTATCACTGAGACATTCTCTTTCTATTATTAGTTAAAAAAAATTCTGTTCTTAGTGTGGAAATAAATAGATCAGTGTAATCATGTCGAGTGTTTCTTCCCTTCCCCCCAAACATCTAGTTGCCAATCGAGAGAGGCGAGAGCCTCCTACAACGGGTTCCGTTCTCATCTTTTACTAATCCTCTAGAGAAAATTCTGTTAACTCTTGTATGACAATAATAACCGCTTTCTGTGGAAGATCCGGGATTTATGTTAGGGAGAGTTGCAATTTAAACTCAAATTAAGTAGTCAGTCGAGAGAGGCCGGCGATTGTTGTCGTGCTAAATCTAAAGTGCCAGCGATAGAACAATTGAAGATTATTGATAAGGTTTAATCTTTAAGGTATCCAATTACCCTAAAATTCTGAATTTTGCCAAAAATTGACAATTTATTTATGATTTTATTTTTTAGGTTACCTTATTAGCTTTATAAAAATACAAAGTTTATTATTTTCCATTCATTAGAGAAAAACTACAAGTATTTTAGTAAAAACACATGTCACTTCTTTAAGTAAGAAATAGTTTAAAATATTTCAGTGAGGGGGTGTTAAATTTCTTTAGAGGGCTGAAAGTATAAGCAATTTTCAAACAGGTATATTTCTTTTAAATTTAACTAAATAATTTGAATCGTTTACACATTATTTATAAATGAATGGAGCTTCAGAAAAGTATAAAATATTTATAATATAATCATAGTTTAAAAATTATAAGCATATGAAAATAACAAACTTTTCTATAAGAAATATTTATTAAGTTTTACGTTGCGCAAGCTATTTTCCAAAATAGTAGCTTTAATTACTAGCTTTAAGTTGATTTATAAAGTTAAACGTATCTTTATTACGCTGTAGTAATATTATATTAGTAGAATGATAAATTATATTTTTTAAAAATAAAAAATTACTTTTTCAATTTAAAAAAAAAATTCAATATTTTTCAAATATTTTGAAGTACAAAATATATATTATTCTTAAATGATGTAGGGTTAAAGAGTATGATACATTTTATAATTCTGTAAAGTTTTATACATCAGAAGCTACTATTTTAGAAAATATCATGCGCAATGCAAAAATTACTTTATATTTATTACAGAATTTTCATATGCTTATAATTTTTTAAAATCATGATTATATTTTAAACATTTTATACCTTTCTAAAGCTCCATTCCTTTATAAATAATGTGTAAAAGATTTGAATATAATTTATTTTAAATTTAAAAGAATTCTACCTATTTGAAAATTGTTTGCATTTTCAGCCCTCTAGAGAAATTTAACACCCCTGAGACTTCTAAAAGTTTTTTTTGGAAAATGCTCAGACGGAGACAGCGATTGCTTAAAAAGTTTTCAAATCAGTTAACTGAATTTTTTTTGTATGTTTTGTATAATAGCAAAAGGATTTTAACTTTCAAATTTATCAATCATTGTTTCATTACAAAGTTTGCAGTCCTTTATGTGGATACACAAATGTGAATATCTTCATGCCAAGCTTCCTTACGATGCCGTAATTATTTCTTGGTGCGTTAATTTTTTATACATGAGTGTCTAATCATTATTTGTTTTAATCAATTTTATATAATAACTAAGATAAAGTGCTTTAATGTTTTTAAAAATTAAAATGTGTCTTCTCTTGAAGATCAATTTAAAAATGAATAGCAAAGCAATACATCAAAATTGAAAAATTGAAAATTTTTTCATAAACTGTTTTACAGAATGGGCCCTATTTAAGTTTTTTTTTGTAAATTTTTAACAATTATTTCCCATTTTAGTAATAATAATTTCTTTTTCTCTTCTTAATTTGGTATATTTTTCTTAAAATGTACTAAATATATCTAAATACCACAGGAAAAAAAGATCCACATTTCTCCATTTTTTTAAAAAAAGTTGTCGCACGTAGTCGAATACCTTAAAGATAAATACTTGATCAATTCTTATAGATGTTTAAGTTATTAATTAAGTTGAGTGCTTCTTTCCGTTAAGTTGAATTTTGATTGTGACTTGATTGCATAAATAAAGTTTCAATATAACTAAACTGTCCCTTAATCTGGGGCACCCACACACGTCTGCGGGATAAAGTTGGCGATAATTTTTTTTAATTATGTGATTGTGTTACATATTGGAAGAGCTTAAACTTTTATTACACTTTTAATTACTCGCGAGTCTCCCTTACTTTTATAGTTGCATTTAGTATCAAGACACTTCTTTTTGAAATGATATCACGTATAAAATGTACGAAATAGTTGCAGCTGCTTTCTCTCATTAACATTTTTCAAGAAGAAATCTTATCTATTGAAAATAACTTTTCTTAACTAATTACTAACTGATTAAACTGGTTGAGGGTAGTACTTTTATTTTTGAATTTATTAAGGTACCCGACTACTTTCGGGACCATGATTTCACAAAAACGTGCAAACGAATATTTCTTTAATGTTTAGGGTCACTTAGATTAGAATGCACGCATATAAAGCTGTTTTAAGAATACTATTATAATAAAAATTATTTAAATGTCACATTTTAGCAAACAATGAATTAAGAAGTACTGAACTTGCAAGACACATGGAAAAGGCTTAATATTTTGCCTATAATAATATTTTGTCTACATATAGTCGAATCCTCTGCAGAGAGAATGGACTATGAATTTTGAAATACATAATCTAGAAGTGAATTTATTCCTATTTTAATTCATCAGAGTGGAGTAATTAAAAAAGCACCTTCAATTATTTTAATCAGTGATTACTCTGAAATTAGCTTGAATTTCTTAAAAGTCATAGTTCAGGCCTTCTGGAGAAGTCTTAACTATAAATGAGCAAAAGTATTATTAGCATAGAAGCATTTTTCATTAGAGGAGAATGTTTCGAAAATGGGTAATTCTAAGTTATTTTTTTGCAAAATATTGCATTTAAATATTTTTTTTATTGCAGTAATATTTTAAAACAATTTTATACGTGTAATCTAATCTAAGTGACATTAAATATAAAAAAAAAACGTATTCTTTTGTAAGCTATTGCCAAAATCACGGTTCTGAACATAGTCGCATACCTTAAAAAAAAGCGGGAGTCTTTTATTCCATCAACAACCGCCAGCACATTCTGGATGCCTATAATACCACGGTCGTCAACAGGAATTTGTATTTATATGATACCATTAATTGCAGCCGCCGTAAAATCTTTTTAAGGCTCGTAACATTTTTGTAGCTTGCAACAGCTTTCTTTTTTTTATGGCAGCTTTTTGTTTTCAGTTTTCTTTCTTTCCTTTTCTTCCAGAAATAAATTCATGTTATTCATTTGTGGTCTGATATGAAACGCGATAGTTTGCAACGACCTTAAGGTCCCAGGTACCTTAATTCCTGACTGATCATTGGCCATTGGTTTTACAACGTACCGTTTTTAGAACCACCATGTTTCATTCAGCACTGTTTACATGAATTCAAACACAACATTACAACTGAATAGGTAGTATTTTTGCATTTGAATTGAAATTCCTTAAGCATACACGTTCTAGCTGCATGGCATATTCTGAAGTTCTATAATTAATACACCATTGTTGATATAAAACTGTACTTTGTTTCTCCTGGTTTCAATGCTACAATTAAACGCTGTCTATCGTTGATTTTCAAAACGTTCAAAATATTACATTGTTATGTACCATAACAATGAATTATAAAATGGTATAACAGATTATATTATGCTAAAATACTTTCTTCCCTGTATGTGACTTTAATGTATTTTTCGTTTCGTGCTCAAGCTTGAAAGACAACTCCTAGATTTTAGACTCCTAGGAGATTTTGAATGAATTTTAACACTAAGTATGTGTTAAAAAATATGTCCTTTACAAAATGAATCCTTGTTAAACTGAAATCTTACTTAAAGTTCAAGCACTCTGAAGTATCATAATAGTCTTACAGCAGTGCTTTTAAAACATTCACTACTGGTGACCCAATTTTTAATCATAATTTTTATCGCGCCCCTCTTATACAATAATAATGTATTGAATGCAACACTAATGCACTTTGGCACTAAAAATACAATATGATCTTAATTATAAACCATACATATTAACAAGATAAGTGTTAAATTGCGTATATGTTACTTTTAAGTAATATATATTTTAAGTAAATTACTTTTATAAGTAATAGGATAAATATTATGATATTTTTCTTTCTCTAGTTTTTTAATTCGAACAGATTTAAAGATTAATTTCTTTCATATATTTCTAAAAAAACAAATATCATTAGAAAAATTGTATAGTCTATGTTGCTCTCTATCATATTCATCATATCTGGCAAGCGTTTGCATGAGTCAAGGTAAACTATCGGACGTCTGCGCAAAGCGTGTACAAAAGCTGTACTTTGTACAATTCCATTCAGTTTGGGTCAAGTCGATAGTTTATACCCACCAAATCCGTCTTGAATTTTCATTTGGTAATTTTCGCGTTAGTTGTAATTCACTGCATTAAGTACACTGCTGGACAATTGCTAAGGACGGATAACACTATCATCCATAGCAACCACAAATGAAATGAAGCAAAATGTGGAAAATTAGAATAAGTGCGGGATATTACTAAGAAGAAGTATGAATATGCAAATTTTTTCCACGTCTGTTCATCACGTGATAGCGTTCATAAGAGCTTTAAAGGTTTTGACGCGTGTGGACAGTTGTTTTTCAAGTCAAAAGTTTTACAGGAAAAAGATTTAATAGACGAACTTAAAATTTTGGCATGTCTTCCCGACATCCCACATAGATGATTTTATCGTGTGTGGTGTGGAAGATCGAAGAAAGGCGAAAAATAACAGATGTTGCCAGGAGTTCGACATCGCTCACAGCGTTGTTTCACGGCTGTGGAAGTCATTTAAAACTACTGGAATGTGTAGTAGACGACACGGGGAGGTCGTGTTAGAAGTACGACGCCTGCAGAAGACAGATATATCGTCCTATCCCAACAAAAAGGGAATAGGCGCACCACAGCTCAAGCAGGTGAAAAATCAGTTTCTTGCTGCCTCAGGAAAGCAGATCTCCCGAAAAACTGTTGCCAGTCGTTTGAGGAAGGAGGACTATACGCACGCAGACCTGTTGTGTGTGTCCCATTGACCAGACAGCACCGTACTGCCCCTTTGCAATGGTGTCGTGAGCATCAAAATTGGACTGAACAGGACTGGGCATGCGTACTATTCTCAGATGAGGAGTAGGTTCAGTCTGTGATCGGATTGTAGACGCCAACTGATCTGGCGCGAGAGTGGTACTGCTTATCGTCCAGAAAATATCCAGGAAAGGACCGATATTCGACATGCAGTATCATGGTGTGGGCCGGCATCATGATCAATGGCCGCACGCGCCTACATGTGGTTGCGAATGGGAATATGACGGGCCAACGATACATTGATGAAGTTCTACTTCCTCATGTTCGTCTTTTCCGTGGTGCTGTCGGTGATAAATTTGTTTTTATGGACGACAACGCAACATGTCATCGAACACTCTATGTTCAGGATTGTCTAGACAGCGAGGGTATTCAACGTCTCGTATGACCAGCGTTCTCCAGATCTAAAACCCCATTGAAAATGTGTGTGGATGCTTTGGGAGGCAAGTTGCTGGTCGAAACTATCCTCCGATAATCAAGAACACCCCTCATCCGTGCACTCACAGAGGAATGGGTTAAATTGCCCCTCAACAGCTGCTGGATAATGTTGTGCAAAGTATGGTGACGACGTGTGGAATGTTGCATCACACTGCACGGTGGACATATCCCGTACTGATACCTTTCTTTAAGGTGCCTGCTGACTTTTAGATGCATTGTTCCATTTCTCCATACGCAGATCAAATGAACATTTTTTTTTCTTCAGTTGTTTTTCACAGCTTTTGTACTTTCCAGAACAATAAATATTCTTTTATTCTTAATGTCTTCTGAACAGTGTGGCAACTATATTTATCCCTACTAGGCCCTCATGTCTCGCTTAATGTTATGCTACATAGCAATTTGTGATCCGTCCTTACCAATTGTCCAGCAGTGTATTTACGGCAGTAGATTAAAACAAAGTCATATATATATATATATTTAATTCGTAGTGAACATTCGATGATAATAATAAAGTAAACAAGTAAACAGAAGAGCATGGTTCCAAAATTAAATCAAGTAAATATTCTCAAGAACACTTAAATTTTTGATTTGTTACTGAAGATTACTATTACTACTACTGAAGCGCTGTGTAAAATTAATATGCGTACTTACTATAGCGTTAGAACCTTGCAAAATCATAAGAAAAATATGCGGAAGGCTTTT